>JBCAUI010437173.1:0-14029 GCA_038406195.1 Haplosyllis anthogorgicola
TTTTCAAAAACACCCTGATTGCCCCCCCCCACCAAAAATTCCCCCCCCTATAAAAATTGTCCCCCAAAAAAGTGCCCCCAAAAAGTAACATAAAGTAACAAAAAATTTCCATGATCCTTTGCTACCTGCCCTTGGAGGGGGTGGGTGGGTCTGCCAGGTATGTCAGCACAGGGTCCAGGGCCAGGGCCAGGCCGCCTCACCTAATCTTAGAGTGATAGTGATGTGTTCAAGTGTTGTGTGTAAGTCAAAATTGAAATGGAAAAAGCAGAGTTTTCCTGTCAGGCATAGAAATACAAAGTAGGAAGGGGGTGTATCTGCACTTTGCACTGAACGACCTCCAATTTTGAGGGGCGGGGGTTCAGTCTGCAGATAGACCTGTATGCATGCATTGGGTTATGCCAGCATGCAACAAGAACAAGCCGCTTCACCTGCCACCTTCCTTAGCTGGGGGGTGGGGGGTGGGTCAGTCTGCAGATAGACCTGTACACCCAGTTTTAAGCACATAGACAAACCACCTTGCCGTCCAAAGTAGTCTATCAACGCAAAGCGTGATAGACTAATCAGCCATGAATGTGTTTTGTTCACAGATAACATATTTGACATTTGTAATAGTTTACGTACAATATTGTGAGCTGTATTGGCTTTTTTAGTAATGCCAAATAAGCTCAGGTCCATCTGGACTAATTATTACAGCTACGCCTCTTTTACGGACGTGTTGTATTGTAATGAAGAGTGACCGTTCAAAACAGGATCCAATGTAAATTATTCGGTGTTTGGGGTGTGGTCCTTCCGGATGCGTACTGTCACTGTTCATTTAGACTTTTTATGTGTAATTGCGACTGATTCATTATGATCTGAAAGGTTTCAGCAATAAATGCAATACATATTAATTTTATCAAAAGCATGACAGTCGTTTAGACTTTAGCAAATTCGGTGATTACGGGTTTGTCTTGCATTATTGCACATTGGAAGCTTCATCAGGTTGCTATGGAGACCAGTCTAGATAATTAACTGTAGGTGGGTGGGGCCCACCGTTCAGGTTAAACAACTAGTTTTATCCTTTTATGTGTGTACAGCTTTTATAGCCTGTAGAACAGGTCACCTCAGTTGTAATGCTACCTTTAATGTAATGTACACTACCCAGGAAGCTGCACACAAAACACTGGTGTCTGCATAATTTACATAGGTAAGATCATGTTTCACCTTGGACGGAGACAAGTGATGGAACGTATAAAAGGACACTCAGCATAATTAGGATTATGAGGTTGTGACTGTTGTAATATCGTTCTAATTTAAGTTCCAATAATTCGGGAACTCTCCCATTTCTATATTTGAGTAATTGGAACACGCACACATGCTTCCCTGTGCAGCAACTAAATCATTGTAATGAATATTCATGATAGCACCTTGAGCAATGCAGCTGCAATCCCAGCATCTACCTTCAGTGAGTTACAGGCAGCTGAGATGACCACACGTATATCTGTAGCATTCTTGTAAATAAAATAGTTGTGTGCAACCGGATTGTTTGTCTCCTTTCCAATTGGAATAAGTTTGCGGTTGGAAACTTCCATGCCCAATGGAAACTTTGTCAATGACAGCAGCAGGTCCGTTTATCTGTTATGATCCTCTCTAGTTGATCGGTCATTGATTAGGACCTGATTGTAAAAGGTCTGTTCGATTCTCGTGCACATTTTTTGAGAGTCTGTATCATAAATAAATTATTACTTTATTCCTCAAGATATTTCAGGTTTTCCTGCACATGAGATAAATGTTAAGAGTTATTTTTTCAATTGAGCCGTTTGTTGGTTTGTCTTTATACGCAGTATAATTGGTTTAATTTCCAAGTCATGTCAACAGTCGTGAGTGAAACCGTTTACAAATATATACCCAATCTGATTAATAAAAGCAGCTGTTACAATTGAGCCTTTGGTGAAATGTCATCTTCGTAAATTTTCTCTTTTTTCAAAACCAATGCATAAAACTTGTAGGGACTAAATCAAGATATAAATTTGGTCATTTTTAAACTAAATGTGCGGGTGTTGGTCACGTTTCCTGTAATTTTTCTGTTTTGGTAATGATCTCAATTTTGCAAAGTGTGTTTTTTTGTCATTGTCACTTCCTTCCAGTTAAAAGTAGCAACTCCTGACATGAAGTTGTCTGTTCTCATTCTTTGCTTGTGCCTCAGCAAAATCAGTGTGAGTATTGGAAGTAAAATGTTAAAAAGTTATATCTGGTTTGTTCACAGGAAGAGTCAAAATACGGATAAAAACGTCTAGAAATATTTGTGTACATAACCACAAGAAGATAAGTGTGAAGACATCTATATTTGGAAATTGCATAAGTGTGTTTTTACACAAGGAACATTAAGTGGGAATTGAGGTGGAGAATTCGTTCTGTTGACACAATTAGAAGCCATGCGAGTACACAGTAAAGTTACAAAGGATGTAAGCGAACTTTTAACATGAAGTCATTTCACAAACTTACCTTGGAAAGGAATAGTTCTAAATGTTTACTCGTTTCACCTTAATTGGGGTTACAAAGTCAATAAGTTGACTAAAGTATTCGTGCAAGAAAATATTGTTCGCGGTGACTTGTATCGGAAGTAAAACTGAAGAAATCTTAAAATCTCTTTCCCGTGTGAAGATGTGGTCACAAATAAATGAAATGAGGATTAATCAATAAAGAAATACATGTCAGAAATCTGAATATATTCTACTAGCTTACAAAAAAACCCCTCGTGGAACAGTTTTCTTTCTCGCTTCCAAAATGCAGGTAATGAGATTGATATAAGAATCTCAACTTTATGGAACGTCATAAAAGCAATAGTTATATTTTAGTGGGTTCTTTATTTTATTTTCATTTTTTGCTCGCAAAATCGCACCTAAAGATCTTGACGAATAGAAAAAATAGCATTAGTGCAGCCATTCCATCTGAATGGTCTCATGGATACGCACATTACAGTGTAATTGCAGTATTGATGAAGATCAATACATGTACACCAGATTATCTATCATTGATGTTGGGTTATTGTCATGCTCTGAAAGCATTATGGTATACAGTACAGGTAGCATCGATTTAGAGATGAAGTGATTACAATTAAATCTGTTGGGTAGTTTGATGCCACCATTTAGTATCACTATGGTCCATTGTGTCTGGGAAGAGAAATAATGCTGGAGTGAACGATACATTGATAGAGACAAACGTGCATAAAACATTGCACAATAGTAAACTTAATGACTTTCACGATCTCGAAAAGACGTTTTACTTTTCATTTGCATGTAGGTTTTGGAATTTTTGCCTTTCCAAAAGGTCGCTTTACAGATTGTTAGCATAGTCATTTGTTTGCCATTTTAGACTTCCTGGAACTGTATTACCAGAAAAGGTAAGGATAATGGTCCAAAATCGTACCAAAGAACTTTTTCAGATTAATGTTAATTTGTTTTTCTGCATTTAATTTCAGTCGGTAGATAACAGCGTATATGAAGGTTCAACACTCGGCATGGAGGCTGCACTGCACTCGAGAGATCGTGTTGGGGTCCAGGACTTCGTTCTGTTGGAGGACTACACAAACATAGAAGCCTTCATTGACAACCTTCGAAAGAGATTCAGTGAAAATCTTATTTATGTAAGTAACAATGGCCTTGACTCAGTACTCCAAAGTTTTCATTTACAACAATGAAAACTTAAAGTGTCTACTCCACAAATGTAAAATAAGATAAAAAGCCACTGCTTATTTCTCACCTTACAGTAAGGGCGTTTTAAAACTTAATGTACACACCTCTAAAGATAGCAGTAACTACCCACCTTCCATGTTTTCTCCACAAAATACATGGTTAAAAATGTTTTTTGTTTTTCTAATGAATGTCTTTAAAACAGTTCTGATTTACTACTATTATAAATTTACAAGTCTTTCTTTTCATTCAGACATACATTGGGCCTGTATTAGTGTCTGTTAATCCGTATCGGAATTTGGATATATACAATGAAAATGTCATTAAAACATACAGAAATGTCAACTTCTATGAGTTGCCACCGCACATGTAAGTAGTTATCATTTAAAGTAGAACTCCCCTCGGAAGGGCACCCCTTTGAAAGGGCACTCCAGTTTTATGGGCAATTTTCATTCAAGTTTTATATACATTTTCTAGTATTTCATGTTTATTTTAAGGGCAAAAGATTACCCAAAAGTTTCTCATAAGACAATGATTTTTTCCACCATTTACTAGATAAAGGTACAAACAAGAAGTTTACACAATGATATTGCTTGGTAGAATGACCACAGTTGTTCCAAAATAATTACAGATATACAATATTTGAATGTCAATAGTGTTCATTCTTCATAAAAGCATGCTCATTTTGAAAAATTGTCATGACGAGTTGATTTTAAGTCGAGCCAACAACTTTTAGATGGAGTATTAAAACCCTTTTGAGAGGGCACTCCAGTTTTACGGGCAATTTGCCTTCAAAGTTTTGCTGCCCTTTCAAGAGGAGTTTTACTCTATATATGTGTGATTGTAAAAGCCAAAGTAGATTCATCTAAAACAACATCTCTTTAAAAATGAAATAGGGCACCAAACACAAGAAAGTAATATTCAAATAGTAAGTGTGATATTTTCAGGAAAGCTGCCTTAGTCAAATGTGAATTTTTCCAAGTAAATGGGGTTAATATTTATAGATTCGCAATTGGAGATTCAGCATATCGGTCCATGCGAAGCGAATTCAGAGATCAATGTGTGTTAATTTCTGGAGAATCGGGTTCCGGAAAAACAGAAGCTTCCAAGAAGATCTTACAGTACATCGCGGCCAGCAGTACAAACTCAAAGGATGTGGCTAGAGTTAAGGATAGATTACTGCAGTCTAACCCTATACTAGAGGTATATTTGTAATCGCAGTTTAATTGAAGCAACTTCTTGAATTTCATTTTACCGACTTTTAACCAACACTCACTGGTTAAAAGTGACATCTGTAACTCATAGGAAATTCCGAACGTGTTGATAAACTTGTAAAGCTGGCCGTGAACGTCAGATTTGCATGCAATTTTGTACACAATTCATGTCCGTGGTATTTTCGTACGTTGGCTGGTACTAAATCTGTTTAATATGTTACATTATGGGCTATGGGCCGAGGGGGACATTCCGTGCATCCAAGTCGTAAACAAAAAGACTGTACCCTCAACATTCCCTGATCTAAAAATCCCAGCTTTATTGCAAGACTGTTGACAATGTGTATTTAGCAGACATTGTACAAGTATATATTGTACTTGCTGGGTGTGGTTGACATCCATTTCTGTCAATTGCTTGCAGGGATGATTAATTAGATTCATTCCGTACCATGCAAGAACAGTGTATCCAATGATTTCAAACGTGCAGTGCATGGAATGATATACAACAATACTTTGACAAAGCGTACACATTTATAAATCAATAGATTTAATTCATTTATTAGTTCATGTACTTATTTTTGTAGGCCTTTGGCAATGCAAAAACAAACAGAAATGATAACTCGAGTAGATTCGGAAAATATATGGACATCCAGTTTGACTTTAAGGTAAAACTTATAGCGAAATTTTCCCATGACTACTCCACAAAAGTAAAATAAGATAAAAGAACCTTCCATGTTTCCCTCCAGAAAATACATGGTTAAAATATAATGTTTTGTTTTTCTAATTCAGAGCCCCTATCAGTAAAATTTGGGCAAAAAAAGATTTAAATTTGCAATTTTTTAACTTTCCATAGGGTGCACCAGTGGGTGGTATCATCCTCAACTACTTGCTTGAGAAGTCGCGTGTCGTTCACCAGTCCCCAGGCGAGAGAAATTTCCACATTTTCTACCAGCTGGTTCGAGGTGCGGACAATGGGATATTAAGTGAACTGCAACTTTCTTCCAATGTAGATGATTATAACTATCTCAACCAGGTAAAAATTTAATTTGTCTACCAAGATTTCGCTGCTATTTCTTTGCTGACTCTTAACCAGTTCTGTCTCTTTCAGTAAAGTGTACTTTCTTTCAAATACTGCATACAGTATGACAAGATAACAAACATATTTTGGACTCATTGCCCGAACAAAATTAAAAATTGATACCATAATCTCCAGTTCTGTATGTGTTGGAATAAAAGTATAATTTCGTAATGGCAAAGGGTTATTCTGTTTGCAAATGGTGGCTGCTCAAGAAGTTCCACTGTAATTTAAAAAAAAAATTCATGAAGTCCGTATTTGTGTGAAAACAACTAACATCTTTAATTTTTCTTCTTTCATAGACACTGAAGGTAGAAACTTTCACTGTCCTTTTAGCCCGTTTATTGTTAATTTTAGTTTTATGTAAATTGTTTTAGGGCATAAGGTATAAGGTAGGCGTTTACGATTTGATAGAAGTGATACTGTTTGCTGTGCATTTCTTAGTTACGGTTTGTGGGTTGGTGTTTGTTACTAAAAAGTGGTTGTTCCAATGCAGAATCTATCCTTAAACCAGACGTCTGAATTTTTTTAAAGACTATAACCACATTTATATACATTCCCACATCCACTAACCTTTTCGAGACAGTGTAACTGTTATATGTAAAATATTAACCGTTGCCATTTAGCCATTAAAAAGCACATTTTTTTCACAATAGCCAATGCACTTATCATTAATGTATTTTCACCGATAAAATATGGCACCCATGGGCACCCATTGATAGGAAAAGTATTTTATTTCACACTTGTGAGCAAGGCGATTAAAATTGGTGAAAATAAATTTGGTAAGTATAAATATTTAAACACATCCTTTGTGGTATCCAGTGATTGCGTATTGAATCCGGATTGTCTGTGCATTTGGATAGGAAAACCTTCGCAGTCTTTCGTTATTTCAGAACATAGAGCAATAGAACATATAAAACGTTAACATTTAAATTGCAGTAACGAACTCAGTGCTATGATTGGAAAGTTACTTTAACTACCAAAGCATGTAAAGAAGTGGTGCATGTTTTAATACATCGTGTATGTAACAATTTGTATTCTCTCGTTGCTAGGGTGACAGTTGTGAAGTTGAATCTGTGGATGATGGTGCTGATTACAGAACGGTTAGAAACGCACTTAAAGTCTGTGATTTCACTTCAGAAGAACAGGTGGTACGTATCCAGTCGTTATTGAATAGGAAATAGCAATACAGTTGGGCTTTCCATATTGAAAATAAAATTTTCAAAGCTTTGAACGCGACATGATGTGCTGTCACATAGCATTGTCTGTCAGATCGATGTGATTTCCAACCGAGTAGATAAAAAATTCAGATGAAGAAAAAAATCATGTTTTCTGTTTTAGGCACTGTTTTCAATAATAGCCAGTGTGCTTCACTTGGGTAATGTGAACTTTGTGGAGGATGAAGGTCAGTTGGTGCTCGACGATAATGGTGCTGCTCACAAAGTTGCCTCTGTAAGTGGTCACTGTTAGCTCTTGTAATAAATAAAAACCGTTCTTTGTGTTTGATATCAACAGTAATTAAATACTTACATTATGGTTTTATTGCCAAAATTATTACAGTTACTTGGTTGCAAACAAGAAGATTTGTTATTTGCCTTGACGAACAAAAGTATTATGGCTGAGGGTACAAAGGTAAGATGCACCTTTAGTTTATTTTAGTCTGTCAGTCCGTTTGGAGCTTCTTGTTTATTGAATGTAACCTTGTAATGGAACATGGCTATCATGTATAATAACTTACAGAGTTAGCAATTCACGAATGTTTTCCTGTCATTGCGTGTCGTATCACCGTACAGTCGTATAACCGTACATGAGTAGTTTTACTTGGAATTTATAACCATATGAGCTGCACTGTATCATATAGGTTAGTACACCGCTTACAAAGGAGAGGGCCATATATGCAAGAGATGCACTTGCCAAGTGTGTATATGAAAGACTATTTACGTGGCTGGTAAACAAGATAAACAACTCGTTATTAAGTGAAGGCAGAGAAAAGAAAACAGTTCTGGGTCTTCTGGATATTTACGGCTTTGAAATATTTGAGACAAACAGGTAAATTAATAAAATTATAACAAATATTAAATGTGAGAAATAGGGTGGGTATCGTGATGAATGACATGTATGCAGTTGCAAGGCACTTGGTTGGCTGATTTATTGTGCATATAATGGTAGCGAAGATGTAGCGGTAGAAGTTGTTACTTCAAATGGCATGGTTTTCAAGAAAAATAACATAGTATGTACATTCAGAAAATTGGTTTCAGTTTTGAGCAGTTTTGCATAAACTACTGCAATGAGAAACTACAACAGTTGTTCATTGAATTGACCTTGAAATCGGAACAGGAAGAATATCTGAGTGAGGGTATTGAGGTATGTTGAACAAATACGTGCATTATTCAAAAACATTTTCATATTGTATCGAAATAATCAAGTGTATTTGATACTATTCCTATATTCCATTATTCGTGAATGTTCTAGTGGGAACCAGTTCAGTACTTCAACAACAAGATCATCTGTGATTTGGTGGAAGCGAAACCAGTGGGAATTATTGCCTTGATGGTAAGTCTACTCAGGCTCTTCGTAATTGAAAGGATATAGATATGTTATGTGTAGTTTCTTTTCTCACGTTGGTATCTTACTAGATATGATAACAATTTTATTTGCTGTAATTTACTATTCACTTCACCTTTCAGGACGAAGAATGCTTAAGACCAGGAGAACCAACAGATTCTACATTCTTAGACAAAATGTCTAAGAACTTGGGTCGTCATCCACATTTTCTCTCTCATTCTACAGCAAAGGCAGATCAAAGAAAAACGATAGACAGAAGCGTAAGTACAAGTCATAATCTCCTTAAACATTCTTGATGTATATCATATTTGTATGTAAAGAAATTAAACGGATGAGGAAGTTAGAGGTATTATTCTTATTAAGATGCCAAGATTCTATTGAATTCCGGAGCGAAGGGTGGTAGTGACATTGCATTTTCCGTTTGTTTTAGGAATTTCGACTGGTACATTACGCTGGAGAGGTTACCTACAGTATTAAAGGTTTCCTCGACAAGAACAATGACTTGCTCTTTAGAGATCTAAAGGAGGTATGCAGTTCCTACTTGCAAATTGTGCAGTACAATCTACACATATTTTGTTTCACAAGAACTTGCAGCTATGATTCATAATTGGGATTACATGTATATTTCGTAAATGTACGTCACTCTGTAAGGTGCAAGATAACTGAAAGCTCTTTTGCTATCTAGGCAATGACCAGGACACGCAACCTTATTTGTAAGCAGTGTTTTAACATGGCAGAACTTTCTAGTCAGAAACGCCCAGAAACAGTAAGTAAATTCTTGGTTTGTCAATTTTTTCTTAAATAATGAACTGACATTGTTGATAATTAGATTGCTGAAAATGTTTGTATAAAAAAACCAGCTCATGATTGACGAATATTACGTTTCAGGCAGGATCACAGTTTAAGAACAGCTTAGCGCGACTGATGGATATTCTCATGTCCAAGGAACCTTCATACATAAGGTGTATAAAACCCAATGATAACAAGACACCTGCATTATTTACCGAAAAGATTGTACAACATCAGGTCAAGTATCTGGGATTAATGGAAAACCTGAGGGTGCGCAGGGCTGGATTTGCCTACAGAAGGGACTACCAAACTTTCTTAAACAGGTTGATACTCTACTACTCTCTAGATTGAGATAATTTCAGTGAGCCTAAAATAATTTAATGAATATCACTTTCTGCTTATTGAATGTAACCTGACTAATTGTCTTGTACAGGTACAAGTCTCTGTGTCCATCAACCTGGCCTAATTATCCGGGTTCAGCTAAAGATGGCGTTGCAATATTGTGCAAACATCTTCAATATAATGAGGACGACTACAGACTTGGAAGGTTGGTAACACGAAAAGATTGGTATTGACTGTTAAATTATTTTGAAAATTATTTTGACACTCAAATGACTTGAGTATGTAATGATGTTTTCTTTATCTTCTAGAACGAAGGTATTCATCAGATTTCCCAAGGTTCTTTTTGCTACAGAGGATGCCCTACAGGAACGAAAACATGATTTGGGTTTGTATAAATATTACATCAATAAAGTGATTTAACTTTGTATGATATTACCAGTAACATTCCTCTGTTATATCAATATTGAAATAATTGAACGAATTCAGTGCAAAGACATATTTAGAAGTTAATTTTGCATTGATTTTGTTTTTATGTAGCAACATTATTACAAGCACAATACAGAGGATTCTTTCAAAGAAAACTTTTCCAGACTAAACGCAGTGCAGGTAATTCTTGTGTCATTACAACAAAACCTGGCCAACAATCAGGTAGTAAACTTCAGTGTTAAACTGTTTCATAATTTTGTTTTGATATGTCAATTTTCTTTCTGCACTTAACTCTTATCTTTCATTCCATAGTAACTGTGATAGCCTGTTATTGGAAGCGGCATGCAGCTAAGAAGTTATTAGAGAAACGAAAGGCAGCTGTTAAAACAATGAGAAGGTAACTTGTGTACGTCATATCGTGTAAATAAAGAGGTAATAGTTTGTCACCGAGACGTAAAAGGTGTAACATTTGTAATATTTACCGTGTGAATGTGTGTGTTACCTGTACATTTGAAATTATTCACTGTGTATTTGACTTATTTCAGCTTTATCAAGGGCTTCATAATGAGAAGGCGGCCAGAATGTGACGAAAACAGAATATTTATACAGAACATGAGATACAATTTCCTTGTGAGATGTCATCATAAGTTACCAAAGACGGTGCTTGACAAGTCCTGGCCAAAACCTCCGGAGCTTCTAAATGACGTGTGTACTTTTATGTAGACCATCAACCTGTTGTTCGAATTAGAGTTAATGGATATTGCTAGCCTCGTTTGGCAATTTGTGTGCTAGGATTATAATTACTCTTTACATTATTGTGGTGTTCTTCAAAACAGTGGCCGTTTATATTTTTGGTAGGTTTCGAATCAGCTCAGAGATTTGAACATGTCAAATATGGTGAGAAGATACTGCAAAAGCATCACTCCGGAAATGAAATCACAGGTTTGAATAGCATCTATAAATATCGCATCACCTCTAACTGTTGTGTCTCATCACTTCTAAGGGAACTTTTGTGTAAAAGTAATTTATTTTTCACAATGAAACATCATCATATGTTGTCAATATATGACAAGAAAGCCATTTGTTTCAAGGATTCAAAATTTCACACATTTAGTGATAAATCCATTTGTTATTCGTTAGTTTGAGCAAAAGATCGTAGCAGAGAGAATATTCAAGGGTAAGAAAGGACTGTATCCACACAGTGTGCGAGATATGTTCGTCAACAGCCGACTTGCTGCTCACCATGAAACCATGTACAAAAACCTGTTCAACAACACTATCAAGCCACAGAATGAATCAACGCAGGTAACCAACCAACTAATATGGAGTTTTAGATCTTTGCCTCGTATGTTTACATTGAAGTTTGCCAGTTTTATGTAAGTGACATTATGCTTTGGTGAACGTGATTATGCCAATTGCTACTTTTAAACCCAACGTAACTTAGCTAGTTACGTGTAGGTTTATGGATGTGGGAGAATCATCTTAAACTCCCTGATATAAGCAAGTGAAATACGGCACGACCGAAATATTTGTCTTTTTATCTTAGTACTGCACGATAGTTACCAAGTACGACAGACATGGTTACCATGCCCGACAGAGAGCCATTATTGTGACAGACCAGACTATTTATATGGTCAATGAGAAGGATTTTAAAGTGAAGGAGACACTACCATTCTCTAGCATAAAAGGTAAATATTTATGTGTTTGGCATTTATAATAGCGTATATGCTTGTCTTTTAATGTCACAAAATGGGTACCGTATGTTTAACAGCAATGCAATTTCGAGACGATGACACACCTAACAACCATATTGCTATTAATTGTTGTCTTTTAATAATTACCTCAATTTACTACCCAGGCATTTCGACAAGTGCACTGACAGATGGTATTTTCGTCATTCATACCAAAAGTGAAACGAATGGAAACAAGGTGAGACTTGTAAAAGACCGTGCTTGCGATTAAAGTAAAGTCATGTCGTGGACACATCTCCTCAGTTAGCTGACAAGACAAAGTAGAATACAATGGTGTGTATTGCAGATCTGTGCAAAGTAGGCGAAAGTATTTGTTTAACAGCACATCTCCCGTTTAAATATTAAAGAAATCTTACTTTCAGGGAGACCTAATATTAAAAAGTGACTATGTGATAGAGGCTGTGACCAAGCTGGCCATTGCTGCAAACATTGAAAATTTGGTCAATGTTTGTGAAACCTCGTGAGTACAACATATCTTATGTGAAATGAAAATAAGTTTGTACAGCATTACCTTCCCGGTACAATTTACGATTGTGTTGTGTTATTCTAACTGTAATAAGAGTATCTATGAAAACAAAGTGTCATCAGATAAGTGGTAATTCCTCACGCAATTACAAGCGTCTGCTTATTTATTTAATAGGATTACCCACAAACTACAGAATGACAAAGGAGGATTTATAGAATTCACATCCGGGGGAAAGTTCAATGCAGCAAAGGGGAAAAATGGACATCTTATTGTGGTAAGTATATTCTGTAATTGACACTAAATTGTAATATATCTCGAGCCGAACTGTAACAGATACCATTACAACGACACAATTGTTGACAATATTTTGGTTATGATCTGTTGTAGGTTACTCCAACCACTTTGTGATGCTTATGAAACTTAATTGAAGTTATGAAGAACCGTTTGAGCTAAATACTACATATTTTGACAGACTGTCCTAGTCAGCCTCATCTAGCCAATATATTTGTACATGTTAATATTAATCGTCTGTACATTCGGTACCGTATCTCCCATGTCGCGAGCAGTCAGAGACCTGAGCAACATGCATTCATGTTTATTATAAATGCGTAATGAAGTCACTGTTCAGCGCCCATACAATTAAGTATCAAAAGCAAGTACTAAATATAAACGTACCTTTATTTAACCGAAGAGAATTTATTGTTGTAATTTGTTCATGATTATAGCCAGCCAACCATTGTTAGACAAAAAGATTAAAACATGCAAATTAACTACTTATATGTATAAACGTAATTTTATTCACACAGGGTTTTGTATTCATTACGTACTTCACCCTTTTGCTATATTCAAGGCTAAATGCTGTCCAGTAACATGACCATCACTTGATTGGAGATAATTTATTGCAAGATACTTTCAAAATATGCAAATTTCTTCTCGTTTCATTAATGTGCTTATTATAGATGCCCAAGGTTACCCAAGTCTGTATAGCCACGAGTTCAATAAACCTAACCTTCAGAATGTTGAAGAGAAAATAAATTCATCGACAATACCTTATGTGCTGAAAAAAAGTATGGGACCCCAGGTGGGGATCGAACCCACGACCTCTGGGTTTCAGAATGTCAGTTCCCGTGTCACTTACCAAATGATCTAGATTTTCAAGAAAAGTTCCACATTCGTGTAGCTTAAATAGTATTAAGTCTCGACTACTTATCCAACTTGCCAAACCAACTTGCAGATTTGTACTTTACCGAGATATTAAATACCGTATAGGTCGTATTTGTGGCATATGCCCAAATTAATTAAGGTGCATCACCTTTTTTCAGATTATTGAGCGGTTAAAACTCGAGTTGAGGGCAAGAGCTAAACTAATTGCCCGACGAAGGAGGGCAATTGGTTTAGATCATGCCTGAAACAAGGGCAATTGACATGTCTGCACTCACTGGTGTATGGCCTTCACAGTTATGTAATTTTTTGGAATAGAGTTCTGAGAACCTATTGTCTATTCAGAAGGCCTGTGCCCAGTTTGTACCCAACTGTGCCCAAGTCTCATTTTTAGTTTGGACTTCAAAGGGAGAGGATGCAACTTTGGAATTTCTTTGTACAAGAATCTTGAAGGAATATTGCAAAAATGACTTTTATTATGGATTTGTATCACTATCAGTAAGGGATCTCCTATATAAACAATGAAATTCATTAAACATAATGAATTTCATAAAACGTAATGAATTTCATAA
>JBCAUI010437284.1:0-14028 GCA_038406195.1 Haplosyllis anthogorgicola
TGCAAAAATGTACTTTTTTCTTAGTATTTCTAATATAACAAGGGGAATTACATATGTGTAGTTATTTCAAAAATAAGATCCATGACCCAAGTTGAAAATATATCCATTTAATTACATTTATAAGGTAGATTAAAAACTAAAAGTATTTTGGAGATGGTATTACTTTGACCCAAGAGGACCGATCCATCTTAAGCATAGACTACAGATTTTAGAAACAAAGGAAGATTCGTGAGACAACACATGCGACGAAAGAAAATTACCAGTGAGATAATTTGCAATAATTGTGTACCCCATAGAAGTATTTGCCAGGCCATCACAAGGCGATGCTCCAGAAATCATATTTCCTGCATTTGTACAGATAAAGGAAATGTACATACATAACTTGACTGGTGTAACTTGTATGTTCCTTTTATAATAAATATATAAATTCATAAACACGACTTCATATATTATTTCCAAAGGACTTCATTCAGTTTTCAATGGCGGATCCCGTATTTTCCAGACAGCTGGCGCAAATTGAAATTGCAGCTAAGATTTATAACATTTTCACGAAAAAAACCCTCCCATGGAAATGAAGAAACTAGAGAAACTCGTGAGGTCAGTTCACAAAAATCGTATCAGAGCTATAATACAGTACCTCTTGGGAGCTGGTCTAGTTCCGCGGCAGCAAATATTCGCAAAAAATCGGAGGGCTCCATCCTATTGGGCCCTGTTACTGTGAAACAGCAATCTCTCACTTGATCAACCAGACCCCAGCATGCAATTAGGTAAATTCATTATGAAACAGGCTTTTGGTGAATTGGAACTGTTCTTAAGTTTATTGAAAGGTATTTGTTACTGTTAGATATTTCATTCAAGACAAATAACAATAAGCTTTGATGCGGCCTTTTTTAAGGGCGGGAAATAGCAAATTTATGATTTTCGTCAGTGCTGCCATCCGACATCAACCTATTATTTTTCCATTCAGCCTGCGCAATCTTTTAGAAACAAAAATGGCGGATGAACAGGTGAGAGTGACTTTTTATGTTAAATGTCAAAATAATAGCAATAAAAAGCGTGAAATCACCGATAGCAGGTACCATACGGTACCGACTATAAATCCCCACATTAGTGCCAACTCAAATTTAATTAGAAATGCCGCAATCAGGTCTAAAATTGTAGATAAACAACGGCGGGAATTGTGTGTTGACAACTGTCCAGCACATGTGGGTGCCCTGGTCACATGTAATGCTCAAAGAAAACACTGCTTACTCTGCCATTATAAACTGATTTGACAGTGAAATGTTAAAGTCATGTTGAAAAAAGTCCATATGGAAAGAAAAAAGCGACACGGAACCTTTAGTTTTCTGGGCTTGTGGTTGAGTGATTTTGTTTACCAAATTTCTGGCACTTTTTGCAAAAATATTCGTTGACATAAATTTGACAAACCCATTCTGTGTAGATTATTTGTGTTAGTGGTCCAAAAACATACACGCACACATAAATATGCATTGCATGATTGCACACGCGTATGTGGGTTGTTGCAGATGTCATTTGCATACGTGAAGTGTCAGCCAGATTGAATTCCAGATTCCACACATAGTAGAATTGAATAAGAAATCGTTTTTATTGAATTGAGGAATTCACATTTTGGGCATTTGGGGCAATTTAGTGGAGACAAAATGTGGATTTGTTGTATAACTAGTGGATAGGGATTTTACTGATGCTAAAATATTTGAAAACTACTGTTCATACAGGGGCGGATCCAGGATTTGGTCAAGGGGGGGGGGGGCAACTTGTCAAGTGCCGATGTTTGCCGACGGAGCGAAGCGAAGTTGCACGAGTGCAGGAAGCAAGTCCCCAGCCCCCCCTCTGGATCCGTCGCTGTCATAGAAGTATTATACAAATGTCTTTCTAATCATCCAGGAATTGGCACAGTTGGAGCTGCTGTGTAAACAGCTGTATGAAACTTCCGATGCTGGGTTACGCTCAGAGGCCGAGAAAACACTTGTACAGTTTGCGAACTCTCCTGACTGCCTAAACAAATGTCAACTTCTTCTTGAGAGAGGAAATGTATGCGAACAATGTGGCATAAATGTTCACTTTTCACAATTGAATTTTCGAAATGAAGTTTGTGAAGTGTAAGGGAAAAATAAAGTTACTTATACAGTTTTCTGTTACTTTCAGGACCAACAATCATAATTAAAAAGTGTGTGTTTTTTGTTTGCAGTCTCCTTATGCACAGCTTCTAGCTGCCAATACTTTGACAAAGCTTGTGTCAAGACCCAATATTACCCTTCCACTTGAACAAAGGATTGATATGCGTAAGTATCGTGTTATCCAATCTCCAGATCACAACAGTCATTGAGAAATCCTTTCCGAAATGATTTGTTAGACAATAGCAATGGAAAAATTACGACCTTCAGCACTTCCGAATAAATTAGCAGTGTTGATCAGGTAGTATGGTATTTTTGACAGATACATGTAAAACAATACTAGTTGTTATTTCTTTGCAGGCAATTATGTCTTGTCATATTTAGCAGGGCGGCCAAAGCTGACAAGTTTCGTATCTCAATCCCTGGTACAGGTAAGTATCAGTAAAAAGTACTGAAAATGATATATATATAAATCAAATATCATCGCCTGTATTATTAATATTATTGCATCCAAAATAGCTTTATCCGTTACTTTACAGTTGTTTTCAAGAATTACAAAGCAGGGATGGTTTGATAGCAATAAGGATGAATTCGTCTTCAGAAACGTTACCACAGATGTTAGTCAGTTCTTGCAGGTCAGTTTTGTCACGTTTATTTGTTCGTATGTGTAATAACTTTCGGTCGAATGCACAGATCAGTATGTAAACAGATGCACATGTATTATAGTATTGGAACTGGGCTCGGAGTTATAAAATTTTGAAAGCTACGATAGACGTGTGCTCATCTTTTCCGTGCATCTAATTTCCTTAATATTTTTGCAGAGTCAACACACTCATCATGTGATGACTGGTGTGCAACTTCTCTCACAGTTGGTTTGTGAAATGAATCAGGTAAAACTCAACACAAATCAAGTCTTAGGAATAAAAGCAGTATTCGATTCAAATGAATTATGAAAATGCACGCTGATAATAATCTCCATTGTTGTAACAAAAAAAAAATTACCAAAACACTTACCGCATATTCTCTATTTTAAGACCTCCCTATCCCAAATGTAAGACCATGGTCCTAACAATTGAAAAACTCTCTCAATTAGAACATCATAGTCTCAATGGACACAATAACTTTTTGGTAGCTGTCCTAGAGGAGTTACGTAGTGAATCTGATGATGTTGAAATTTCTGGTGATGTTGAAATTTCTGATGATGCTAACGGTGAAGAACTGCATGTGCATCCAGAAGTTGCAAGGAGCCAAAGCTATTTGCTTGACTTGTTTCTTAACATTTTTATGGACTTAAGTTTGGCACCAAAGTGTCGTGGGGTTATGCTTATGTGTTGCGGTACAGATAACACTAACCCGAGGCGTTACGATGACTCTACTGACTTTTACGTTTATTGCTTATGATACATGCATGAGGATGGTCTAGTGTGCACTGCCTGAAGGCGGGCAGGGAGCTATTATATATAGGGGGAATATAGGTCAAGGTCGTCACCCTTGGTTAATACATATTCATAGGCCTGGGCCTTAGTGGCGGGTGAAGGTCAAGGCTGACTGTTAGGCTGGTAGCGGTGTGCTGGGGGGGTGAAGGCCGTGTATGCTGGTGCCATACCTAGACATAAATCAAACTAAATTTATTTGACATCATGGTTATAAGGTGGTGCTGGTGCTGGTGCTGGTGCCAAGAAGGAGAAGGAACTAGATGAGGAAGACTTTACATTTGGTGGTTACAACCCATCAGCAGCAAGTTCTCGCCCTGCTAGTTCAAGACCGTCATCACGCAGATCTGTGAGGTATTTATCTTTCGTATTCTCAAAACATTTTCGGATTTAAGGGTATTTTTTTACAAAAGCAAGACAGCTGATATTGTTAGTTCAATTTGCAGGAATAAAATACCAAGTGTATTTTTGGAGTTACATTTATTTTGAACTAATTTTCGTTGTTTATAATAATGTAGCAAACCCACCGGAGAGAGGCGGTCTGTTAGGTAGGAAATATGAATATAAAAACTAATTTTATATTTGCATATGGTTCATGTTCCTTACAATCAATGTATTGTACCTACTATGCTACAGTTCTACTCTTAAGCTCATTTGGCACGAATGCCAAAGAGCAAATCATCATTTGTCCGTCGTCAGTTTTTACTGGTGTTGGCACCGTTGTCCTTGGTGCACACCAGTCCTGAGTATATGGTTGATCATGAAGACTTTGAATTTCAAACACGTGTGTACCTATATCCCGTATAGAGGTCTAGCAAAATTCAGGTCACTGTGACCTATACTTTTAATTTGGCAGCCATATTTATATTTTCATTTCAGGCCTTCTATTATGTGCACAGTTGTTCATACAAATTCCATGTTATGCATGTTTATATCATTTGAAATTTATTTCAATTATCAATAATTTAAGTTGACAGCTATATTTGCTGTTATAAATTTGTTAGCTTGCTGCATCTGATGTTCTCAGTAATCTGAAAAAGCCAAATGAGGTCAGGTCCTTCCCTGCATACTTTTTGGATGCGGAAACATAGATCAGGCTTATAATTTGGTGCATGGCTATCCTATTAAAAATTATGAGCTGGAAAAAGGCGAACGAACTGTGTATGTAAATTGTCAAAGTGAAATATGTTGCATGAAATCAAGTTGGATTGTTTAAATATTGAATGCATTTTCACCTCATGAGAAACTGCATGTCAAAATCAACTAGAAAATTTTTAGATACAAAATCCATTTTTATGTATTTACAATGTCACAGATGTTGTCCATGCCTGTAATATAATAGTAAAATGTAAGGATCAATTGTAAACACTAATCCTATTCCACCATCTCCCACCGATGGAATTTCCTTCAGTCGAGTATGAATGAAGCATTTCTGTATTTAAGACTTTAGTAGAGTTAGGAAGTTTGTCGCTGAAACGTTTATTTAACAAAAATAATAAATTACCGTAACCACTGGCCTCTATTACACGTTACATAAATTTCTTAGATTTGAAGATGACAATTTATTGGATGATCAACCTCGTGCTGGAAGTGCACCAGCTGGGGGCAGGAGGGGTCGGGATGCAGCCTCTTCATTTCAGGAGGACATGATCAACAAAGACGATACCGATTGGTTGGACATGGCATCAGGTAGAACTAAAGTCTCCATGCGTTTGCTAAACGATTATAAAAACATAAATATATAGTAGCAAAACTGTACTTGTATTTAAAATGTAGTATGCCTGAGTAAAGTGAATAATAGTTGTCAGATTAAAAGTGTCTATAATTTATTTTTATCAAACTAAATAAGACAAAGGTAAGTTGCCCTTTGTTGCTGACGACTTCGTAAAGTCGACGAAAAGAGTGATAAATGCTGCACATTCTCTTTCAAGTTACAAGTTACAAAATATAGCACTCTGTCTCTATGTATAGATTCCGTTGACACTGAAAAAAGTCTTCAAGAAAATGTACATTATATTTATGATCTCATTCACAAAAATCTTGATTTGCACTGCCGTAAATTCAGCTTAATGTTTGAATAAAGCATCTATAATTATTTTTAAACAACTGGTCTGACGAAATGGAAAAGTGAAATTTAGATAACGTAGGTTATCAAGAAGTTTCATACTTATAGCTGTATATGAAAGTTGTAAACTTGTTTTTTTAATCCAGGGACCAAAACTGATAAAAAGGATGAAAGACCAAAATCGGCAGGAAGTGCTCCGGACAGAAGTAATGACCAAAAAGGAGGGTCTTCGGAACCGGTTGATTGGCTAGGACTCTCTCGACTTGGGTCTCCTGCCGAAAAGAAAGACGAAACAAAGTCTGCTGAAGATAAATCTAGAAGTAGCACCCCAAAGAAAGAAGTTGAAAAAGCTAGTGTTGATCCCGATGATGATTGGTTGGGACTTAGTAGTAGCTCAAAAGGTCATAGATCTAGATCACCAACGAAAGCGGCACCAGATGCTGACGATGATTGGCTTGGGCTCGGTAAGGCAAAGAGTTCAAGAAGAGGTAGTCAATCTCGCAGTAGATCACCAGACAAGCCCTCTAGCAACAAATCAGATGATTGGCTGGGATTGGGAAAGGAGGAGAAAGAGGACGCGTCAGACGATTGGTTAAGTGCTACTCTCAAAAGTAAAAAGGAAAGAAAATGTTCGGCTGCAGGGGATGATTGGCTGGGTTTAAACGATACTAAATCCAGCAAGGCTGATTCTACTGATTATTTAGGACTCGGGGATGACGTTGATCCTGATACTGTCATCAGGTAACTAGACATGTATACATTGCGAAATTACGAATTTGGAAGTATGAATGACGACGAGTTGCTTCTAGTTGTTTTTTGTTTTTTTTTCAAATAATGTATTTTAAACGAACATGCATAATTTTTCATTTAGCAAATCCTCTCCACAAAAATCCAGAGCTGACGAAAGAGGATTGGACTTATTTACTACCCCTGCAAGGAGGGAATCTGCGTAGGTGTTAGAAAACTTTTAATAGTATAAATTAGAGAAATGTGTGGACAAATTTCCAGAATACATGTATGAAGCAATGAGGGTGAATGACTGACTTCTTTGTATAATTTTACCAGAAGCCTACCTTGGGATTCAGATCTGCCTCGAGGAAGAAGAGGAAGACCGCCAGGTATACAGATAACATTTTCCGTAGCTACTGTATAGAAATTCTATTTCCCATCTTTAAGTTTTTATTTACGTTCTAATACCCTAACTTCTAATCAGATGACCGCATTTGAATTGTTAACATTGAAATTGTTTTATTTAATTGTTTATCGGTTTTTTATAACCAAAAGCTTGTAAATACTTTACAATTAATCAAGCTTCTAACGAGGATGTCGACAGTAAGAGGCCTGCTAGTTCTCCAGAAAAAAAGCCATCGACTGGAAAAGAAGATCTAGGTAGTACAAAGTATACCTTACTGATGAATCCCACTTACATACATTGGAACCCCTTTTTGCACGGACCCTCAATTGCAGGAACGTCACGTTTTATCTGTGCATTTGGTGCAATCACTTGATATTCAAGGACACGATGCCTTTAGATGTTCCCAAACACCTTATCCAATTGACGGAGATAAATACTGCCTAAATTTTGCTGAATGTTTGTACACTGGGATATGATACATTATTGACAACATGCCATTTCATGTTTTCAATTACAGTTGGGTCGCTCAGAAAAAGGATCAAATTTAATGTTGTAAAAATTGAGACGAGCATGGGTTAAGAAGAAACGCTGTATCACAGTATTGCTGCTACAGCAAGGAGGTGTGCGTTTCCCGCAAATAAATTGAAAATGTTCCCTAGAAATGAAGTTTGGGGGTCCCAGATGACCCCAAATTTTGGCATTAAATAAGGTTTCATTGCTGTTTGTGAGGCTACAGACACTTTTTCGCTTTCGGGAATGTTTGAATTCATAACGTCAATTTATTCTTTGAATTTATTTTGAAAATTAAGCCCACACTCCGAAGTGTCATTGCAACAGGGGTTCAACTGTACATAATTCTTGTCACCGTTCGTTAGCTATTGTGGCACAATCAGAGGTGGATTTGGCTTGGGATTTATCCCCTTATTTAATTATTTATTCCGGGGTACAAAATCAAACGGCCATTATAAAAGACAGGGAATAGGCTAGTTTGCAACATTTATCATGACCAATTTTTCACCATGAAAATGATTACAGTAGAATCTTGTCTAAAGCGACATATATCTTGGGGGGGCATTTTGCTTTTTTACGGCAGTTTTCCCTGACATGAATCCTTAATATTCATGTTTATTTTATCAGTCTTGAACAGCCTTGCTGCCTTTACGGCATTCTGGTCATCCGAAAGTCAGATGCCGCTCAAGACAGGTCCTACTGTACATCGTTACTTGTAATCAATTTTAATTGGACCATCAATTTTTGCAGATCCGGTTGGTGTATTTTACTCATTTTCAGGGTAAAACAATTCAAAATTTTAAAGTGGGAATAAATCCTAAGCCGATTACCCATCCTGCAAATGGTTTGACGGTTTTTTAACTTGATGAATTGGTGACAGCATACACGGATATCATTTTCATTTTTATTTCTTTTCAACGGCATTGTCACTTGTGTGATAGACTACATGTGACACTTTTGTTTGTGCAGTGTGTAATTGAAAGTAGACTTTACGTAAGTAACCGTCACAATGTCGTGTACAGTATGCCATAATAATATGTTAACTTTTTCTTTAACACAGCCTTGTATCAGTATAGTTTAGCATTTAAGTAAACGAAAAAACACTGTTCACCTATGTGAGTTTGAAATGAATGATTGCCTCCAAGAACGCGGACTGTTACATCATACAATAGTACAGTTGTATATACACCAATTTAAATTTTATCAAAGATATTGATTAAACATCAGAATTTATGTAGAGATGACAAAGTTTTCCTGTTCAAATTTCATACTTGGTAGGAAAACCAAAGTCACCAGATGTGGATAAATCAATGAGAAGCAGTTCTCCATTTGACAGTGTCAAAGGCCTGTCTTCAACTCCTGATACTCAGACCTCTGACGAACAAACAAGAGAAAGGGTAAGCGAAAATACGACTGGATACATGTAATTTACAGGGAGAATTAGGATTCTTGACAGTATTCGGATACATGAATTCGAGGAGCTTTACAGTCACATTGACGATGATGACCTCTTGATTCAGTTTCAGTAATTCTTTTAGGTATTGATTCGCTTTAGCATCACTCGTACGTTTACATTTCAAGGAGAATCAAAGAGTAAGAAGGCAGCAACCGAAGGCAGAACCAGTTGTAAAGCCCATCCTTACCGATTATTCACAGCCTGAAATAACAGCTGGAATAGACATGAACTCAACATCCTTGTTCCTGCAACAACAGAAACAGCAAGAAGAACTGATGAGACAACAGCAACAAAAGATGGTTGAACAGCAACAACAGCAACAGGTCTGCATTAATGCTACTGTAATTTATTGAATGGTATTGGGAAAATATTATACATTTCCAAAAATTAAAAGCGAGAATTGCCTTCCCACGAATCATCTCATCTGCCAAATTTGAGCTTCTTTCAGTTTTGGTGTACCAATCATAAAAGTTGTCCACTTACGCAATGACTACAGAAGAACCTGTTTTGAGTGGTGCCCTAAGATTTCAGGACAAAGATGCCGTAAAAGGCAGGTATGCCGCAAGAAAGTGTCGCTCAAAACAGGTTCTACAGTAATTGGAGCTCAAATATGAGAAGAGTTGCTTTCTATTTGCTAGGCTGAGCTGCAAAAACGGATGTTTGAACAACAGGAGCTGGCAAGGAAACAACAAGAACAACAGATGAAAACAATGCTTGAAGCACAACAACAAATGATGCAGCAACAGTTTGCATCACCTATTGCTATGCCACAGGTAAAACGTGTTCAAAGTAATTATTATCAATATATGTATAACATCTTTGCTTTGTCGGCATATGGGAAATAAAATGCTCATATGTATTTATCAAATGTAAATATAATATGTGATGTTATTTATTCTTTGTGCTAGCAATTTGGCAATCTGATGCAGCAAATGAATGGATTTCCATCCATTATGCAGGTTTATAATGGTTATATTTGCATGGGTGCTAACGTAAATTGATTGCATGTCTGTGGTTTTGCCGTTATTTCCAGTACAGAATGTAATATGTGATTGCCCGTGATTCATAATTAAATACACTAGCACACGACACTGGACAAGCCAGCTCGTTTCCAATCAAAATCATCCCTACACACACACCCTCACAACACAGGTGGTGACTCATATTTAGGTAATCTCCAATCCCCTCTTGCATAAACACATCGTTCCAAAGGACAGCGAAACTTATCATAAAAGGAACCTGTGATGGAAAGACAATTGCCTTAGAATGAAAGGTTGCGTTGTTCAGCTTTTCATACGTGCAAAGACACGGTCATTGGACGGTTTTCTGAAAAATAAAAAACCCGTCTAATTGATAGATTACATTAAAATTTTAATGTTATCTCATGACAGGTATCACTGAAACAGAACTGATGTCTAACTGTAATTCACGATTAATTTCCATTAATGTAATTCACCATTCACATTTGTAATCTCTACTTGTACCCATAATTTCAGCCCAATTGGCTGATATTTATCGTCCTTTTGTTCGTGTTTCATCAACAAATACTTTAATGTTACAATGTGAAGATTGTACCAATATAATCAGAATAATTCTGTGGTCTACACATTGGGATGTTCAAATTGTGGTGTGACCTTAAATTAAAATGAGTCTTTCAGAAAAATCAATATCACTGCCACATTTTGAAGAGGAATCATACTTGGTTAAATTTGTCGTGGTCGTGGCAGTAACGAAAAGACAGATCTTGTCCCAGCACACATTAAGAGGCAGAAAGAATGGCAAAGTTTGAATCATTGACCTTATTCAAGCACAATATCGATTTATAATAGCCACCCTTCCTTCCCTCTTGTTTGAAAAGGAAATAAAGATTTTCTAAGGTAGTGCAACAATGGGTATTCTGCATTTGATGTTACATGCCTTCCTTCTCTGATAAGAGGACTATCGTTTACCCACTGAGGCAAAACTAAATGGGTACATCATGTCTGGTATTTTGGTGGCGACATTTGCATTTGACGAAAAGATGGTCTTGAAATCAAATTCCAGAATTAGAATAAGCTCTTTTAATCAGAAACGTTTTCAATTTTGAAAATTGATTAATATCTTGCCAACATAAAACAATGTTTTGTAACGATATATAATTTTATTTGCAGATGGGTATGCCACCCATGAGTATGCCGGGATTTGGTATGCCCTCAGTAACAGACATGAGTGGTTTACAAGTAAGCTATCTCAATTCTGTACATGTACTGGTTGTGGAGAGTGTTAAATAGTATTAACAAAGTTTTGACATATATCGCCTCTTACATAAAGAAACTCGCATGTATCCTTTTCTCACAGTTAATTTATCAAATACTGTAAATTGACATTTATTGTCTATCGAATGAAATTCGATGAGACTATGTGGTCGTCAGCCTAAAAAACTAACCATCCAGTCATCCCACTTTAGGGGGTGGTGGTGGGGGGTAGGGGTGGAGGGTAAGGGTGGGGTTGGGGGTAGGGGTGGGGGTATGGAACCTGACAGATACTACTAGAGAGAACTGTTCCAAACTCAAGAATTGTCAGAATTTGGTTTGGCAATAAGGGGGCACTGCTCCCTGCAACCCCCAGTAATACCTATTTAGGGGGCAGGGTGTGAAAAAAATGTGTCACTTTTTAAAGTTTAGGTTTTTATTTTGAATTATGAAACCTTATTTTTGGGTCAAATATTTGCTGTTTATTTTTGTATTCAGGAAGATAATCTTTAACAAGCTAAAAAAATTATTTCTAGGAGGCCAATTTTCATAAAACTTTAATTTTTTGGAATTTGGAGCTGTGGGATTTTGGTACTGGTTAATTTTATAAACTTACTTTCAAATGTATACCACTATCAGTTTGGTGGGGTGGGATAGGTTGGGTGGTAGTTGGGGTGGGGTGATCATAGAGGGTAAGGAGAAGGGGTGGCCATTCGACAGACATGCGGCCAAAAGGCTGTCTCGTTAATTATTACTTTATTGAACTTGTTTTCGTAACAGGTACAGAGATTAGAACTTGAAAAGAAACATCTAGAGATGATGATTGAAACATTAAAGAAACAGCATGAAGAGGAGTTGAAAATGATGGAAGAGTCGTTTAAGTAAGTACATGAATGTTATCAATGCCACATGGCTGTGCGTTACAACATTTGTAAAGTAAATGCATATGTACTTACTTATGTTCTGGTTAGGAAAAGGATGGAACTGCTCGAAGAAACCAGCAGTAAACGAGAAAGCCGGTTGAGAGAAGAGAATCAAGTTTTATCAGAACAAAATATGGCAACACTTAGATTGGTAGAACAGGAAAAGGCAGATCTTGTCTCAGCACACATCAAAAGGCAAGAAGAATGGCAAAATGAGAAGCAGAATGAACTAGACAAACTAAGGGAAATACACAGGTAAATCAATACTGCCGGATACACACACCATAAATACTCAAAACATGGTGCATGCACGATTGACATATTTTTACTGACAAGGCAAATTTACTGTCATGTTCAGTTAAATATCAAAATTACCCCTTCTAACTTCTGAGACTGTTGAAGTGGGAAGCAGGGCAGGGACAAAGTCCTCTGCCAATATATTTTTGGTAAAAAGCATTGACAATTCTGTAAATCAGCTGAAAAAAGGTTTGCATCATAAATATGACCAAGTACCATGTTTTCAGCATTTGCATTTACAGTAAATAAGCCAAAAATCAATAAGTATTGTATTCGACAAGTGAAACTGACAAATCTCGTGATAATGCAGACTACAGGTCTGTGTTTACAATTCTTCCTTTAGACAGGAGATGAATGCATTACGAAATGAACATGATGAGACACTGGAGAGATTGAAGAAAGCTCGAGAGCAAGAAGTAGATGTCATAGCTCATACTCAGTCACACACGAGGTACTGTACTGTAACCATGCAACTGTAATGACTTATTTTTCGTCTGGTTTGAATATGTTCATTGCTTTCAATGATTGTTTATGGTAAACAGTCTGACATGTTTGCAGGAATCTTCAGGCAGTTGTAAGCCAATTGTCAGACAATGCAAGAGAGCTCGGGGAATTACAGACAAAAGTAGACACTCATCATAGTTCTTCCTTGGATGAGAGAGAAAAGGCCGCTAAAGCTAGGGATGAGCAACTGAAAAGTACACATATCATTTTGCTATCAAAGTTCATGTATTTTATATTGTCAATATAGTAAAGTAAAATTTTGATTTTATTTGAATATTTAACAAGAGAATACACTCGTTCCCGGATATATCGATATTTTTGGTGCGGAAAAATGGCATCGATATAAGCGGGATATCGATATAAGCAGAACAAATATCTGCGTATTTTAATTTGACTGACTGCAAGAGATTGTATCGATATAAGCGGGATATCGATATAAGCGATATCCGGGGAGGAGTGTAATTTCTTACACTGGAAGAAAGTCTCTTTAAGGTCAACAAAAGTAAAACACCAAAATATGTGGTAGGCACTTCGTTTTAGCACAGATGCTTATGTAATACCCAAGTTTTTCATGTTATATCTTAAACAGCCTTACAAGAAAGATTAGAGCGACAGCAGCACGACAACGAATTGGAAAGAGCACGTCTTCAGGGTCTCATATCGAAGTTGGAGACTCAACTGACTGAACAGACCAGATCTACGGAAGAGGTAACGATTTGACACGAAGATTCAGAAAATAAAACGAGCAAGATAGATGTGTACAAATAAATCTAAATTACAGATACAGATGCAATTTATCATTCGTGACTTGAATTGAATTGAATTTTAAAACGAAACTTGTAGGAGAAATGGAGGCTGAGACAGGAAGAAACGAGGTTACAGACGGCACAGGGCAATCTAGGCAAGGAAAAAGACATGATGTTGGATCACATTAAAAGAGAACGAGCCGATGTACAAAGAGCCAAGGTACCAACTTGCCACGTTTGCTTTAATTCAAGAAATGAACAATACATCTCCTCATTCATTGAACAGAATATATATACTAACTCATGAGTTGATTTTGTGTGATCTGCTCATATTGAATTAATTACAGGAACAACTTCTCGAGGAGCAGAAGTCCATTCTTGGTCAGTTGTATGAAGAGAGAAGGGCTTTGGCGGATGAGAGAGCACAATTTAGTCTCAACCAGAAACTAAAAATGGAACAGGATCAACGAGAGAGTCTCAAAACCATCAGGGTAAAAATTATTGCTCGAGTTATTTAATTAAGTTGATTAGATTCCTCTCGGACGTAGTTTCTGTATTTCTAGGTGAATTCATCTCAATCCGATAGATGTATT
>JBCAUI010437395.1:0-14028 GCA_038406195.1 Haplosyllis anthogorgicola
TAGAATAATCAATTTGTAACTATTTTCCTGTCCAATTGACAGGGTGTTTCCTTTGCATGCAATAAATCTGATGTCTTCGAAGTTAACTTGCTTGGCAATCAATGAGAAGAGTTTGTTTCATTCTTCATGTGGCACCCTGTGCAAGAATTAGTAGAAGTGTACCAAAGATAATTGTTTACAGTTAAAATGACCCTGCGACATTTGGCACCCAATGTGGGGCACCGATGTTGAGTGAAAGACAGCATAGAGTTGGTTGTGTACTGACGGAGCATCGACCTAATGTTGGAGAGTGGGTATTGTGAATGGTAGACGATAAGCAAGATGAACGAGCATCCAGAACTATCAGGGTTACATGGTAACTTAGCGATAATGTTACCTGTAATGGTGTTTTTGAGGCCATGAAATGAAAGGTTACCAGTAATGTTACAGTAATGACAGGTCTGCCTACCTTCAAGGCAAGGCTCACAGGTGGTTGGTTGAACACAAGAAAGATGTTAGCAGACATTCATGAAGAGATGTGCTGTGCTTTCTGAAATTGGCTGTCTTGATGACACCTTTGTAAAATCTATTTGACAATAGAACTGTTAATTGGAATAACTACACCCTGATCCATGGGAAGTAGACCGAACTGATAGAGTATCATGAGTAAATCTTCAGCTTCTAGGTCTTGAGGAAACCAAGAAGCAAGAGTCTACTGGAAGCTGTGTCTGAATGGAATGTAATAGTACAATTGCATTTCTTGTTGTGTATTCGTAAGGACTAACAGTACAGATAGTCCTGCAAAGAGTTTTTTATTTTATTCTGTTTCGAGTTCATTTAGTTGCTTTTGTAAGAGGATGTGTGCAATACAAGACTGACTTTAGACATGTCACAAGTAGAGAACACGATGGGTAATTCCCAGGGTACTGTTGATAGTTTTGCAACTGTAGAAATAGAGAATGCTAGTGGAATGGGGATATTGATAAGGGTTTAACAAGTAGATAGTAAAGTGTTAACCATTGGGGAATTTATGGATAGAGTGGTAAGAGATGTGATAAATGAAATTGCTGGTGTAAACCCAGTAGTCTTATCAGTCTTGAGTGACTGAGAGGTGTTGGTTGAGTTTGATCCTAAAGAATCCTTGGTAGGGATTGCAACTGAAACGCAAAGACTAAGAGGTTGGCATGGAATAGGTGTGATAGCAACTTGTGTGATTGTGGGAAGGGATTATCTAATCCAGGTAGCAAGAGAGAGGGGAGAGGGTAGATGTCAACAGGAAAGGTTAGAGAAAGAACAACAAAGTCTCAGACAGGAACAAGATGAATACAAAGAGCAGTTAACTCAGTTGTTGTCCACTATTAAGAGTGAGTTAGTGTGATAGGATCTAAACCAGATTTGAAGGATGAGGTTTGAAATGTTGCAGGAGCTTGTTATGGAACCCCACCAGCCTCGATGTTGAACCCCACCAGTTTGGCTATGTTTCAAGGATTGAAAGAACCCCTTAAATTTCCCTTATTTTCCGGTGTCGAACCCACCCTGAAAGATGAAGCATCTTTTGAACAATGGATCTTTCAGGTGAAAGAGGCCATGCCATTACATCAGCCAGAATCCATGAGATCTAACATGATAACTTTGGTTAGGGGTCCAGCATGAGAAAGAATGGCTTTTATATTGGATTTGATTCCAGTTTAAAAGAGATAGTTGAAAGAATGGAAGAGAGATTTGATAAGACATCCAATATTGATTGGTTACAACAGGAAATTAATCAATCATCCCAAGAAAAGAATGAAAAAGTCTGCCAGTTTGCTGGTAGATTGGAGAATAAGTTTAGGAAGTTGGAGCATAAGATCCCAGGCTACAATAGGAAACAGTTAAAAGATACATGACTGTTTCATGGGATGTTGCCTCACTTGAGAGATGGCATGCATTTTATGTATAAACAGGATCAAGTAGATTATGAAGCATTCTTGGATGAAGCCATGGATGCCGAAAATGACACTAGTAGTGTCAAATCTAAATCTGTGAAGGTTGCAGATACTGATAATATGGGTAACTAACTACCTCTCTGAAATCAGCCTCAGTTGGAGGAGATAGACCAAAAGAAGGTCTGAAGGGGGAGGGAACCCCTAAAAAGAAGGATGGTAACCTTAGTGCCACCAACTCCCCAAAGAAATCCAAAGGACCAGTGACTTCAGCTGCTGGCCCTTTCAGAGGTGGTCAAAGACTGATCCAATGCTATAATTGTAGAGGATGGGAACATGGATATAGGTTATGTACTTCACCAAAAAATGTGAACTGGAGGGAGCTCAATGGGTAGAGAACCCTCCAGAGAAGGCAAACACCAACCCAAACCCCACACCTCAATAACTTCAAAACAGGGAGCTGTCAGGCAATTTGACCATTTTCATAATCTGGATCCTTTGTACTGCCAAAGATAGGCAATACAAATGAAACCAATGTGATAATAGAAGGAAGAAGGGAAAAGGCTTTGGTAGATTCAGGACCACAAATTTTGACCATTACAGAAAGTCTGGCATTGAAACTAAATTTAGAAATTCAAGAGTTGAAAGAAATTCTAAACATTGAGGGAACAGGGGGAATAAGGGTGCCTTACAAGGGGTTTGCGGAAGCTAAGTTGGCAATACCCATGGTGAAGAAATTTGTTAGAGATGTGCTACTACTAGTGATACCCAATAGCTCTTATGGGGAGCGGGTACCCATACAGATTGGTATGTTGATTATTGATGTAATATTGGACATAGCTAGTGAAGAAGAGCCAAAGCAATTAGATCAAGCCTGGAAGCGGGGTGAAATCTACCAAGATAGCTTCCAAGCAAGCACAGAGTCAAGATAACTTTTCACTGAATCAAATTAAAGGGGAGGTGAAGTTATCAAAAAAAAGTGTGAATGGCACCAATGGACACAGTAACTGTGTCCAGGGTTACTAGTTGTAAAGTAAACTCAAAACGGGTGCATGTGATTACAGAACCAGTGGAAAAAGAAGAAGTTACCATAGATAATTATACAGTTCCTTCTTATTCAGAATTGAAACCTGGCTCCAGAAGGGTGTCAGTTGTACTTTGAAACTTGTCTAGTAGACAAGTCAAAAGGGTAAGGTGGTGGTGACCTTAAATGCTGCTAATACAATACCTAAGATGTTGGCTCCCCAGGTGAAGAGAGTGGGAGTGACAACACAAAAAGAGCCTGATTGGGGCTCAATGTTGAAAGGGGAGTCCTTAAACCATCAGGAGCCTGACAACATCAAGACAGAAAAGTATGAAAAGCCTGAGAAGACACCAGAGCACATTTTTTCAAAAGTTGGATTTGTCTGGAATGAATGATTGGGATGAGGAAATCCAACAAGAAGCTTGTAATCTGTTTGAAGAGTTTCACTATCTATTTACTCTGGATGATCTGGAATTAGGGAAAACAGATATGGTCAAACATAAGATCACAGTTACCAATATCACAGGATACCACCTCATCAGTATGATGAAGTGTGAAGGCATTTGCAAGAAATGCTTGATATAGGGACTGTAAGACACTTTAGTAGTCCCTGGGCTAGTGCCATTGTACTCATCAGGAAGAAGGACAGGTCATTAAGATTCTGTATAGATCTAAGAAAGTTAAATGCTAGAATGGTGAAAGATGCTTACAGCCTCCCTAGAATAGAAGATTTGTTGGACTGTTTAAATGGAGCCCAAATTTTCACCAGCCTGGATTTGAAAAGTGGCTATTGGCAAGTGATGCTTGATGAAGAGAGCATACCATTGACAGCATTTACAGTGGGGCCTTTAGGCTTCTACAAATGCCTGCATATGCCCTTTGGGTTGATGAATGTGCCAGCCACCTTCTGGAGGTTAATGGAGTCATGTTTAGGAGAGTTACATTTGAAATGGTGTATCATTTATTTAGATGATATCATCATTTTCTCAAAGAATCCTAAAGAACATCTCAAAAGACTCTGAGGGGTGTTTGAAAACTTGCATCTGCTGGCCTGAAATTAAAACCCAGCAAATGTACATTCTCCCAGAAATGGATTGCTTATTTGGGACATATAGTCTCTCAAGATGGAGACTGACCCAAAGAAGATAGCAGCCATAAAAGACTGGCCCATACCTCAAACAGTGACAGATGTACATTCATTTTTGGGGTTCACTAATTATTATCGCAAGTTTATACGCAAATATGCCAATGTTGCAAGACCTTTGAATGCCCTGATTTCAGTGGAAAATGTCACAAAAAAGAAAAAGTTGGTGGAATGGAATGTGGAGTGCTAAGAGGCCTTTGAAAAGTTCAAAGACCTCTGCAGTCAAAAAGCAATCTTGGCATACACCGATTACACTAAACCCTTTAAAGTGCATACAGATGCTTCCGAAAAGGTTTGGGTGTTGTTCTTTACCAACAACAGGAAGATGGCACTGAAAGAGTGATTGCTTATGCTAGTCAAACCTAGCATAAGTCAGAAAAACATTATGATGCCCATAAACTTGAGTTTTTGGCATTGAAATGGGTGCTGTGTAGTAGGTTTCATGAGTATCTTTATGGGGGAACTTTCAGTGTATATAATGATAACAACCCCCTAACAAAATACTCACAACAGCAAAGTTGGATGCAATGGGACAGCAATGGGTTGCTGAATTAGCAAAGTATGATTTTAAGATCTACTGTAAAACCAGTAAATTGAACAGATGCAGATGCTCTCTCCAGAATACTATGGGATGATGAAGGAAATCTGGAGATCATTCAAGAACTGGTGGTGAGGGCTTTGCTGATAAAACAGTTCATTTAACAGCAATTCCACCATTGACAGCTCAGGGACCATTGATCCATTCAGGTCAACTCCAATTAGGAGGAGGTAAATTATCAACAGAAGATTGGAAACAGTTGCAGGCTCAAGATATAGAAATAAACCATATTATCCAATTATTGAAGGATAAGAAGCTCATTCAATATGCAAGTAAAACAAGTGCTAGTGTGGGCTTGAAGGTATTGTTGAAATATAGAAAGGACATGGTCATGAGAAATGGACTGTTGTATCGAAAGGTACAATTAAAAGGTCATGAACAGCCAGTTAATCAGTTTGTGTTACCAGCAGGAAATTGGATCATGGCATTACAGAGTTGTCATGATGATATGGGTCATGTAGGTATGGAGAGATGTCTCAATCTCTTGCAAGATAGGTTTTTCTGGCCCAAAATGGGTGAGGAGGTTCACACATACATAAGGGCCTGTGATCGATGCATGAGATTCAAGCAACCACAGGAAAAAGCAAAATTGCAACCAATACTAGCACAATACCCATTGGAGTTGGTCCATTTAGATTTTCTGATGATAGGAAGAGCACCTGGTAAAAATGTACTGGTTATTACAGACCACTTCACTAAGTATGCACAAGCTTTTGTGACAGTTTCACAGAAGGCTGCAGTAATGGCCAGAACCTTCTGGGATCAATTCTTGGTGCATTATGGTTGGCCTCAGAGTATTGTAACTGATCAAGCAAAATCCTTTGATTGTAATTTGATTGAGGAACTTTGTGTGTTGGCAGCTGTTAAAAAGATTAGGACCACTCCATATAGACCACAGACTAATGGTGCTTGCGAAAGATTTATTTAGATGCTTATTAAGCTGGGTACACTTCCAACACATGTTAAGAGTGAGTGGCAGGAATATGTTACTACACTCACTCATGCATACAATTGCATGAGATCATTTGCTACAGGGTTCAGTCCCTATTTTCTCATGTTTGGCAGGCATCCAATCTTGCCAGTAGATATCAAATTTGGTGTTACTCATCTGTGTTTGCAATCAAGCAACCATGAAACATATGTTCAATGATTGAAAACCCAATTGAAATGGGCCTATCAGGCAGCAACTGATCATAATGCCAAAGAGGCTAAAAGACATAAAAATACTATGATCAGAAATATTGTTGTATGGAATTACAACCAGGTGACATTGTCATAGTGCATGTACAGGTTCTGAGTATGGATCATCGCAAGATAGAGGATAAATGGCAATTGAACCCATACAATGTAGTTAGACAGTTCAAAAATCAGTTGGTTTTTGAAGTTCAGGAATTGGGTGATGAAGCCAATACTAAAGTACTGCACAGCAACATGTTGTTTCCTCTGGCAACCAAAGAACAAATGTTGGACAAAATGCCCAAAGATGGACAATTGGTGATAAAAACTAATCTGTTCATGGATCACTACTTTGTTCCTGATTATTAAGTTGATGGAACTAGCTTAATTTTATGGGGTAAGAAGAAGAGTGTGTTGTAAAGTTATGGTGCATTACATTTGAACATGTCTTTATGACAGTATTTCACTGGTGGGTCAATGGGTGAAAGAGGCTTTGACACTCATTCTAGAACTTCATCCAGATCTAGAGTATGTAGAGATTGATGGTTCATTTCAGTGTTGTACTTTGTTGTATTGTGAGTTGATTTTTATCATCAGAATCAATTTCGAAAACATGAAGTAGAAAGTTGTGTATAAGTTACCATAACATTACCAGTAATGATAATAATTAGACCCTGATACAAAGGGTTACCAGTAATGTTACAGTAATGTTACCATAACTCAACACACATTAATGAAAAAACATTGATTTTGAGAATAAAATATAACAAGTTTATTTCATGTATACAGTTGTGAAAAGAGGTGCTGTATGAGGGTGCATGATATATGAAGCCATGCATTCTAATGGACATGATGGCATCATGAAATGGCATGTAAACAATTTATGAATATATAGTTGATTGAATATTTTGTAACAAATGGGAACAAGATAAAAACCACAATTGACCCAATGAAACTGAAGCAGCTTGGCAGCTCAGTGGCTTGGCAGCTCAGTGGCTCAGTGGCTCAGTGGTTCTGTGGCTTAGTGGCTATAAAACACACTAACCACCCAACACAAACTAAACAAAATGAAAATAAAACAAACCTAGGTAAGAACAATTGACTAGAATGAAGGATATATGAGTTGAACAAAAGAAAAAGTTATCGCAGTGATAATGCTGAACTAAGTCAAATGGACAGTAACTAAAAATAACAAACACAAATATTAATGGTTGCCCATTGCTCTGCACTCTTCAGTTAAAATATATTCTTTCTCCAGACTGACAGTCAGCAGTTAGTGGTCACACTTGGATACACAAGTGAGGGAATGTCTGAAAAGATGTGGCAAATTTAGGAATTGATGGCATTAGCAAGCTCTTTGGGTGTGATTTCACTTTTGATCTCTAGAGCTGGCTCAGGGGGTCCCAAAAGGTCACTCCAAGCAGCATCTGGGTGGATCTTCTTTGTGTGCTGAAGCCAATCCTTTCCAGAGTAAAAACAGCTCTTACACAGATGACACACAACCACTACGCTGAGGTGAACCTTGTGGATGTGGCCCATAGTGGCCACCTTTTGTGTGCTGGAGTAAGTGCAGGTACTGCAGTCATAGGCAGAAGCAGCTCCTGGAATGTATGGTTTCTTCCAGTCATCGTCGGGTACACCAACATTATACGTGGATTCAGCATCCCTGCTGTTGGGGGAATTCGGATAAAAGATGACTGCCTGTGACTTAGCAGGGAATTTGGGATTTTGCATTGTGTACATGGCTGGGAATGCCAGGCTTGGAGGGCCAGGGGCACCACGGGCAGGACAAACTCTTTTGGGAGTATCCTCTTTGGGGGGATGCTGCTTTATGTTTGCAAGCACTGGAACATGTAGTGGGTGAAGAGACGGGGAGACTCTTGGCCTCAGGAACAATCTCCACTTTGTGCACATCACCCTTCTTAATGTGAGTGACCTCATCATCTTCATCCTCTTCATCTTCTGGAGGGGCCTTGGCTGTCCCTCCTTCATCCTCCTCCTCTTCTTCCTCACCCATCTCTTCATCATCTGCTTCATCATCCTCCTCAGTCTCATTGTCATCTGGGGTCTGCAAAGAGATTGGTTACTAAAAATAGAAAGAGCATCTGGTGACAGTAACCATCTACTTAGAGACTATTTTTGGGATAACTGATTGGAACATTATTGCAAAGTTATTGTACAAAAAGGGCTGACAGAGGAGGATGCCTGAACAGTTGTGTGTGCATTGATGGGGAGGTTGGATCAGTTGATTTGCAAGTTGGAATGAGAAATAAAGAAACAATATGAATTGTTATGGCTTCTAGCAGTTATCTTGGATAAATGTGGTTACCATGATAATTTTTCAATGGAGTTACCACCAAACTGGGATTTTGGGATTTCTGAGAACTATGTTCAATTTTTGACAGAACTTATGTACAAAATGTAAACATGTTTGATGAGTTAGATCGGAAAATAAGGTGGACAGATCCCAGTCTTCAGGAACTTGAGAGTTGATTACAAAAACGCCTAGTTTATCAAACTATGTTGGGATGGCAAATTGCAGATTTATTGCTTTGTGAACAAGATGACAAGACATACCCTTTCCATTGCCAGCAGTGGAATTGGTGTTATCAGCCATTCTGGGCACTGGAGGCTCTAAATCAATGGTACCCCAGTTTAGTGAGATTAATGGTGCATCAAAACTGGCTGGGGCAGCCACCACTAAAATGAGTGTTTCTCCATTACTGTGGGATGTGGCTGATTTGCAACATCTTGAAATTATTTTGTAAGAACATATCAGATACTGTACCACCTTAGGCATTAAACTATGGGAAATTATGCAGGAAGACCTTTCTATTGTTACACTTGCAAATGGTGGGAATCTAAATACACCCAATACTGATGTGTGAGTACTTGAAGGAGGAACACCCAATCTTGTTCAAATTTCTGAGGCAGTGGTTGTGAACAATTCAGGTAAGATAACTTGAATTACTAATCTGTCTGGATCTGAAATTGAAGAGAGGTTCCAAGACACTCCAAAAGAAAGGAGTATCAGTGCCAAGCAAGGCACCCACAAATAAGTCCCAAGCCATTTGCTCCTCTTTCAGTGCAACCTGATGAATATCTATCACTCATTGCTTATGTTGGATGGCCTGTAATAGAAAACATACATTAAACAGAAGTTACCATGGTAACTAGGTCAGTTCTTTTGAGACACCAGGTTTATGTCTAAAAAAGGGGGAAACTTACTGTCAGTAGCATGTCCTTGGCTGTGATCTCATCTACTATGGCCCTCATCTTGGCCAGCCACTCCTCCATGATGCAGTTGTAGTCTTTAATGATATCAGCACCAGAGCGCTTCCTACTACTGGCAGCCAGACCCTCCAACCCATGGAAAATTGTTTTCAGAGGCAGGTCTGAAATAATAAGAATTTTAGAAGGGGTTACCCAAGGAAAGTGTATTTGGGATAGGATGAGGGTACAGCTTGAGGGAATCAAGAAAAGTACTCACTTTTATATTCCTCAATCTCCTTGTAGTAGATACAATGAAAATGTGAGTCATCCTGGAGCTTCTGGTTAATTTCTCGGGAGGTCCTGGTTTGACATGCATGCATGAGAATTTTATCCTGTAAAGGATTAAAGATGAAGTGAATAGGTAATATTTGGTATTCCCTAAGACGTATCAGAGTTACCATAACATTACCAGTAATGATGCATATTGTGAGCTGGGAGAGACAGTTACTGGTAATGTTACAGTAACCTTCAGCTCCAATCTTTCCCCAACAAACATTTATAAAAAGTTCTTTAGGAAACATTTATAAAAATCAAAAACAAATTATAAATCTTTCCAAGAATTTCAAATCACTCCTCTCACATCTGGCACCACCCCAGGCTTTCAACTACCTCCTTAACTGAAACCAATGATTACCAATACCAATTTATATTATAATGTTTATATTATGTTTAAACATATCTTCATATAACGAAGTTACCGTAATGTTACTGGTAACGGGACTCTTCTCATTCCATTACAAATGGTTACCAGTCACATTACAGTAACCATAATCACATTACAACTACAATAAACAACTCAGTCATGGAATAGCTGGTGCCGATCAATACGCTGTGCAAGATGAATGTTCTTTGGCATGAGGGTAACATGCTTGGCATTAATGGTGCAGAGGTTACTGTCCTCTAATAATTCCACCACAAACCTCTCTGCCACCTCTTGAAGCATGAGAATGGCCACTGCTTGCCATTGATAACCACTTTTCTTATCATCCAAGATCTCCCTAACTGGCAAATCATAGTTGCAGGATAAGCAAGCACACTGCTCACTGGTAATGCCTGATTTCCTCCTTCCAACACATGCCCTTGGCGGATTTCCTACTCTTCAGAAATGAACCATACTTCATATGAGCTGCCATCCCTTGACCCCTGGCCCTTCTAAAGATTTCTCTTCTCTCTGGGCCTCAGTAAGCACCCTGTGCATTACTGTCCTTGTCACTGCTGGTCTACAAGGGGGCCTCGGCCCTCCCCCACTTCCACCAGCTGCACCTGCACCTCCAGCAGTCACTGTGTGGATGGCTGCCCCAGGATGTGCCACTATCCCCTCCTTCTTCGAAGTCTGCTTGGTGTGAGCCACTGGAGTAGAAACGTTAATTTTAGATTTGCTTCTATGTTTTTGTTTATTCTCATTTAGCTCTTTTATGTTCCCAGTTTTCTCAACTTTTTTTTTTTATTTTCCTCCCAAGCTTGCCTAACCAGTTCAGGGTCATAGATGCCCTGTTCCTTAGCTTGCTTTAACAGGCTATTCATGTCTTTACCTTGAGACTTTGGTACAGGGGGACTTGATACAGCAGGGGTTACCATGGTAACTTCTGCTTGTGTTTTTGCAACTTCAACTGGGGTAACTGTTAATGTCATTTCTGTAGAGACCATGGCAGATAAGGGATTGCTTTCACACACACTGTCAGACCCCTCACCCACTAAATCATTGAAACTTAAAGTTGATCCCGTTGATTCATTCCACTGAAAGGGTGACATCTCCAGCTCTGCCAGAGTCTCTTCAATAGAACATGAACACAAAAAATGTCAATCTTTTTTAGCATATCTTCCATGCACTCTTGCACGATCTCTTCAATATTTGATTCCATATCTATTACAGCTGAAAATATTTTATTCATTTAAGTCAACATTGTATTGCTCCCAATGAGATGCCCCCAACCCCTGAACATCATTGGACACATTTCCAAAGATAACTCCCTGTTTACCATTAGGTGTCATTTTTGCACACAGTAGCCATCTTTCTTTTAGCAAATTAGCATGTGTTCCTCATTCTCTTCCAAATTTCAACAATTTTATTATTTCTAATCATGAACCATGATTTATTCAGGCTTGACAGAGTTTTGGAGGCTTATGGCCAGACATTAAGTGCTCAACTCAAAGTGATTGTATTTTCAAAGTTATCTACATGGTTACTCTAACCACTCCATCTTACAGATTTCAAACAAATGGTTTTTCAATTTTTCCATGATAACTGTCATTTCTTTCTGTTGCAGGGTATCAACAAGAAGGATGTTAGTCCCACCAGGATACTCACAGCCATGTATGCTTGTGAGCAATGTCTAGGGTCAAATTTTCAGATGATGACATATTTTTGGGCAAATTAGCATCATCACTGGTTCCAGATGATTTCAAGCCAGAAATTGTAAGTACTACCCCTTTCATTACCTTCTGATCAACTTACTTTGATTTTTGGAACAGACTTCCTTCAATTTGTACGGGAGAACACATGCTTTTGCATTTTGCAGCAATTTCCCACCTTCCTAACAACAGTGTATGGGTTGTTCTCATTAATTCAGGGGTTTTTGTTATGATGCACCTTCGAAATTGACTCTTTACAACCTGTAGTCAAGGGTCACTCATCCACCGGTTACCATGCCCCCCCAGGTGAATGGAAAGTTCTTGTGAGGGTATATTTATTCAGCTGTAGTCCAGAAGGAGTTAGTTTGTTAATTGTTTGTGGGTCAAAATCATTTTTGGGATGGATTGAATTGGGGGAAAGGTGATGGGACTTTTTGAGAGTGTTGTTGATGGAGAAGTGATTTGAAAGCTGGGGGCAGTGCCAAGTGAAAGCTATTGTTATTTTATTTTTGATGGTTGTAGGGGATTCTAACTTTGAGAGGGTTTTGTGATAATGTGGGATGGTAATTTTGACTAATTTGATGTGAACCAGCCAAAATGCATTTGTATGATACATGAGTCCTTAAGGCAGGGATGTCATCTTATAATCTATGGCTCAGGAATTGACAATGTATCAGGGTATAATAAATGTTTCAAATTTCACTTTATCTTTGTTGAAGTTATCTTGAAAATATGATTGCCAAAATTACACTGGGAATAAACATAGTACAAACTGAAATTTTACAATAACTTTTTAAATGGTAATGCTGCACTAACTATGGTTACCACATATATGCATGTTCTGAGGACAGAACATGGTTTTGGGGGGAAGAGTGTCGCGAGGGGTTAAGTAAATGTTATAAGGGGTACCCACAATTTTTACAATCTTTACTGGTTAGATGGTGCCAAATAGTGGCATTACAGATATGACATCATTTGTGACATCAGAGGGTCATGTGACCCATCAAAATCTATATAAGCCAGCCTCAATTTGTTCCATTGTACACAACTTGACTGAGACTTGATGAGTACAGACCTTGCACACTTCCTCAGGTAGGAATAATAAAGATAACTTTGTTCAAATAGCTTGAAGAAGTAATAATAATTATCGGTAACTATATATCAACTTGTAAAAGCATTATCTTGAAATAACTGTAATCAGATTATTTATGATGGAATAACTTGTTAAAATCATCAGATTTGTTTATTTAAAACATAGATAAATAGAATAATCAATTTGTAACTATTTTCCTGTCCAATTGACAGGGTGTTTCCTTTGCATGCAATAAATCTGATGTCTTTGAAGATAACTTGCTTGGCAATCAATGAGAAGAGTTTGTTTCATTCTTCATGTGGCACCCTCTGTATGAATTAGTAGAAGCATGCTGAAGATAATTGTTTACAGTTAAAATGACCCTGTGACATGTGTGTGTGTCTGTGGGTATGTCTGTGTATGTGTGTCTGTCTGTCTGTCCAGGCTATAACTTTTGAACCACTTGACCTAGAAACTTCATTTTTAGTATGGTGATACATCTTCATAATATCTAGGTCAAGTTTGAGTATCAAGGTCTTTGGGTCAAATTCAAGGTCACAGCAATAAAAAGTGTCAATTATTTTAATGTTTCCTACTTATATAACATGTTATGATGTTTGAGACAAGTAATGAGGTCAAGGTCAAAATATAGGTCAATGTCATTTGAAGGTCAAAGTCATTTGAAGGTCAAAGTTCTAGATTTTTGTAATTTTTTTCATGTTTTAATAACTATTTGTATTTTAGTTACTATTTGCGTTTTAATTACTATTTACAAAGCGGGCGGTTCGGCCTTTGATTGGAAGGCATTCTTGTTAAACAATGTGGCGGCAATCTTGGGTCGCAAGTTTTTCAAGACACTGGTTGCCCTCGAAAAAATTTCTAGATCAGCTACTGCATTAACTTTATAACATTTCGGTACACAGTCATATAATACAATTACCTTGAATAAACTCAGTGGTCTAAGTCAAATCAAATAAAGTTCTTTTGCGTTTTCCAAGCCATTATTCCTGTACATGCCGTATCAATCGGTACATGGACCACTTCAAGTACCACAAGAATACGTGGAACGATACAGTTGGATTAAGAATAGGAACAGAAGAGTCTTGGCAGGTGAGAAATGTTTATATATTGTTCAGACAAAGCAGTCTTGTTAATTAATTGAATTTGTAAACTAAGTGATATTGTTTCATGTTAATTTATATTCAGGTATGGTAACATGTATGGATGAGGCTATCGGAAATTTAACAGCAACTTTAAAGAAGTACGGTCTTTGGGAAGATACAGTGTTTGTTTTTTCAACAGGTGAGATTCTGCAGTGGGCTGATAGTTACATCGTGAAACAATCAATAAAATGGCAATTTAAATGTAAAAATGAAAACTTAAGCAGGAAAATTGCATGTAGACAACAAATACAGTGGCGGATCCAGGATTTCTCGTAGGGGGGCGCCAACCTTGGGGCGCCCCAATTTTTACCCGATTTTAGCGCAA
>JBCAUI010437506.1:0-14028 GCA_038406195.1 Haplosyllis anthogorgicola
CTTTACACTCATTTTTCAAAGTATTGAGCTCTCATGAACAACACCTGCCACCTTAAGCTGATCTGCAATCACAGCTCTCCACAGACTTCAAATACGAATTCCGTGTTGGCAGTACCAGGTTCAACGCTGGGATGGAATCTGACTTCTCCTTGGAGGTGACGTACAACGTGTAGCTTGACGACGCCACTGTTTGGCAGCCGCACCGCGGCACAATTAAACCTGCAGGTCAAACTATGTCACGTCACCTCACATTATGATGGGACGGCTAGCATGAGATGAGGGCCGTGATTTCTACTTATTTCACTGCTAAATTACAAATTAATCGTCTGGGCTGAACTTTAATGTTCATGTTCAATGTTTAAAACTTTTAGGAATGTCTCTTCAATTTTGCCACAACAGAATGCATTGTCTCTTGGTGAATTTAAAATCATAAATAAACACTAAGATGACATCATTTATGTTAATACAGCTGGGAGCAAGCAATATGTGTCTTAATTATGTTTTTAATTCAGCAATGCAAAATCAACGCAGCAGTAACTTATCAGTTCAGGAAAACCGTTTAAATTTGAGAACCTTTTGGAACAAGTGGATTTTTTGTTTTGCTGTTGACAGACTTTTATTTTTCCGTACTCGTTTCCTTCTCCGCTGAGGTGGAATCTGGTGGTTTCTATTACGTTTCTACGTAATATATATTTATAATTTAAATCCCCACTTCCTTTGACGTACAAGGACAATGTGGATAAAAAAAACCGTGTAGCTAGACGTCACGCGGCTGCCTGGCTGTCTGTCCGCCTCACTAATCTGTGGTGAGGTAGAATCGGGTGACGAGACGTCACGTTAAACACGGAATCCACGCCACAACATCACAAGGGCACAGCCTACCCACCCTCAGCCACTGTCAAGTTTTTTTCTTTGTTATTTAAATTTTTCTGATGACCGAAGTAAATTTCATGGGGCCACTGGTACTCTCTATTTTGTCGTGAATGTCGCTAAATCACTTTACACCCGCTTTCTTATCAACAGGATCATACTCTGTGTACGGGTGTTAGCAGGCAACAGTTTCTATTTTGGTTGTTTTCCTAGTGTTTCTTCCTTACAGAAACGCCAAAGAACGTAATTTAATTTTTTTATATGAAAAAAAATAAAACTTCGTACTCCATTGTCTTTTCCGTGAAAAAACCTAGCGTAGATTTCTATTGTTTTAAAACTGAATTGCATCACATTACCTCCCTTGACAACGCGCCTAGCAACCACCCAGCCCACATATGCTGCTCTGTTGATCTCCGTGACGCCATGACGCCATCTTAATTCTCTCCACTCACGAAACGCACGAAAAACACCATTTTTTGTCAAACTTTCCCAGATTGAACAACTTCCCCCAGATATCCGAGCTTAGAATTCAGAGATCGGTGATCCTGATACAACACACACGCAACCCAGCGCTTAATGTCAAATAGTTGTACACTCCTGGCCTTAGGAACCAAAAAAAGTGATATCAGGTCTATACCAGGGGTACCAGTGGCCCAGTGGTACTGACAAAATAAAAAAGTAAATACAACTTGTGCACTTGCTATCATTTTGGAAAAGTACAGAACAAAAGAGAGAACAGAATAAATCCACTCCGTGCTTTTAAATTTCTATTGATAGGAATAGGAATTTCATGAGCTGATCAATGTTAACCAGTGAAACAAAATTAAACAGTAGCAGTACCTCGTGTGGCCCAGAGCGCTACAGTATAAATTCAATGCCATATAAATCCGACATAATTTCAGTAAAATAATGTCAACATAACAGTAAATTCCCTTTAATTGTTTTGAGCTTGTACACCATCACTGACCGAGCAAAGAACCAAGTGTATGCCAGAAACTCGGGTTAGATTTAATGGAAGTTTCTTGTTATGACAAGCACAGTGTAAATTTATATTACTCCAATTTCCTGCAATGGTTTAGTATAGTACAGTCGGGTACACAAAAATCGTATCATTTTGGAAACGAAAAGAACAAAGGAGAGAACGAAAGAATTTCACGCTGTGCTTTGGATGTGCTATTGTTAAACTTCTGATACAAATTCTATGTACTGTAGTTATTGAGAAAGTTTCAGTTTGAAGAAAATAGACGTTAGTAGTTGTGAGATGTAGTATAATGCTAGACACGCGATCCAACAGTTAATTTCACAAAAAGTTAAACAGCGTGTAAATCCATGTTTGTTCTACACTGTTTGTTCACAATTGATGTTTGAGAATTCTGCCAAAATAAAGTGTCACTGTCTTTTAGCCAAACTCAGGGCAATATGTGCAGATATATAATGCTGTAGTAGCGAGGTCTAGTCACACGTCTTTACGTCACCTTGGACGTTTGGAAAGATTCATGAAAAATCGCCACATTCTACGTTACCAAGATTTTAACTTTCAAAGGCTAACACTCAGATAAAAGTTGCTCTGATATACATAAAATGCAAGCTAAAGCTATCTTGTTTGAAAACTGATGGAATTTTCATCTTTTTATTGACAGTATTTTCAGGAGCTATGTAAGTAGACCTCACTACTACCTCAGGTCAACTTTTGTAACTTGAAATGGCATACCTAGAAAGTCATTCCAAGTTGTGTAGTGTGGGACCATTGTTAGTCATTCTGAACAGGTTTTGAAACAGAATCAAGATTTGTTAACCCTTTGCCAACAAGTGAAAATGGACTTTAAATGCCAGTGTACTCTGCCATACCTTACTGGTGAGCATACCCTATTGCTGGCATGCTCCCTGGCATACCAGGCTTGGCATACCTGGTGGGGTAACACTTGGGGTTTATTCTTGGCAAGAATACATGGGGGAAATTTTAAGATTAAATTATGTAGGAGTAAAAAGATCTGGAACCAACCCAACAAATGTTACAACAGTAAAATGTAATCACAACTTTACATACATCAGTTATTATCTTGTTTTGCTTTGCAGCCCAAAAGTTTTGAAAATGTAAGAAACGTAACACATAAAACAAGACATCTTGTGCAACATATAAATACAAAAAACTATAAAATTTAATTGAGGTTTCAATTCATGGTGTTTATAATATTTAAGTTCAGACTATATTGTGTTAAAATTGTGTAACGGCCAAATATATGTCAGAATAAATTTTTTGCAATTCTTGAGTGTCAAGCTCCTAAAATTCTCCTCCAAGTGTGAAAAGAAAAACATGAAAAACCACTTGAAGTAATGTTGAATCTGCTAATCCTCTCCATTGGTAAAGTTTTGGTAACTTAAGTATCAACTGGATCTGGAACAGTTAAAGTTCTGGATAAACCATACTTTATTGCAAAATTCCTTGTAAACTGAAAAGTTAACAATTGTTTTCTGATGCCAGGATTTCTCCTGCCCGTAGTTAACACGCGAGTTGGCAGCCACATGTCTGGGACCTGACGGTTAAATCTGGATCTGGATGATGATGGTTCCCCTCATCCGTATGATGATGTTGTTTCGTGATGTGGGAGGAAACAATCAGTTAATTACCAGATCCACACTCACCAACCAGTCTCTTGTTAATTTCTACTGTCTATGAATTCAAAGGATGAAATTCCAATCAGTTTAGGACAGTAGTGCATAAAAAGCACTATGGCACATGGACTTCTTTTTTCTATTTCAGATCATGAAATTACTATTAAAAGTTAAGCGCCCCGCAACAAGTGAATTTCATGCTGAGCTCATTCATTTCAGTTGTTAACGGGCGCTAAACTTTTGATAGCAATTTCATGATCTGTGTTCTGTACATTTCCAGAAAGATTTCAGGAGCCTGTCAAGGTTTAATGTGCGCGCGTGAGTGTGAAGGGAACAAAATGGAATCTGAATCATAAAGTAATATATTGTGAACATTCATGGGCCAGTTACAGTAAATGTGCGACAAAGATTTTTTAAATCCTTGCTTTCTTTTCTGACATGTAGCAGTTGCCTTTTTTTGCAATCAGACGTGACTCTGAAGATCACACTGCATCAGTGAGTAACAACGCGAGCGACAGATTTACCCCAAAACTGAAATTGAGGGCACCAGTGGCCTCCATGAAATAAAGTTCGGTCAAAAAAAGATAGACTTTTACTCCAGTTGTGGATAGGATGAACCTGGATGAGATTTTGGGACATTTAATCTCTACAATTTGTGCAGCAGCAATTAACATTGATACCCTTCCTGGGCCTTAGGTAACAACTTACCTGTACAAATCCCCACTGTACCCCCTGATGGGTATTGTCTTAAGTCCACAGTAATTTCATGCCTGTTTGAACCCATGAGATTATGGCATTAGACATTGTCTTTAATTCTATTGTCTTAGGTTAACATTGAATTAACTCACTTATCTCCTTATAAGGTAAAATGTCAGTAACTCACACTCCCCACCTTGGGGCAAGTAGTGGATTAAGTTACATCTGAAAGTTGCAATTTTGAACCATGTTTTTTATTATCTGAGCAAATTAACTAAAAAATGAGACCCAAAGCAGCTGATTAGATACAGATGGGAAATGCAGCACTGAATACTTATTACACAGTATCATATATCAGCTCCACTCACAATGCTCAACCATTCAAAACAGTTGTCAGTTATTGCCACAAAACACACACACAACAACACAATAGTCAACGACACAAGCCATTTCTAAATTGAGCCATAAACTGCTGCCTGTGACAGATAGATATCTATTGTAGTAGTAATTATAGCATTCCCTGCACCCTGTAATTAGCTCCTGACTTTTTTGTTCAAATTCCATTGTTGATTTTTGTTTAAAGTCTATTGTGCCACTAAAGGGTCTGTAAAGCATTGGTCCCAGAGCTGAATAAACACAATTAGTTCCTTGGGGAAATTATGACTGTTGAAATTACTACAACAAGGTGGGTTTAGATGAAATTATAAAAAAGTGAAAATGTCAGTCATTTCTTGTTCAATTTATTCATTTGAAATCATTGAATAAATAAAGATAAGGATGCTGATAAAAAATGGTAATTTTCACAATGTTTTACAGCTGCTGCTGGCAATTGTGTTAATTTCACTAAAATTCTTCTAATTTTTTTGCAAATTGTCAGCAGATCTTTAAATGGAAAAATGAAGGCAATAAATCATTCTCTCATTGATTGATTCACACTTTGTTACTGTATTTAATATTTAAAATATTTAAGTTCATCATGTTTTATTCATATGGTAAGCTTGAAATTTGTGAAACAAATAACAGTACTTGAGAATTCTGTTCAGTTTAAATGATTTGAAAATTGACATAAGAAGTGAAAACAATTTTATAGATGATGCTCTTTTCCTACTCAATTTGTACTTAATTGAAGCTAATTTACCAAAAGCACAATTAAGAAAAAAGTCAATAGTTTTGCAATCATATCAAAGAATTAAACATTCTAGATAAAATGACCTTGACATTTTGTAGTGAGAAAAATTTCCTTCAGAGAAAAAGTCTCAGAGTTTGCACGGAGAGTTTAACGGTTGTTTTCCGGTTTTCCGTGTAACACGCAAGCGGGTTCGTCTAGACGAGAGTTACTCGAGGGTTCCACGGTACACAAGTGATCATCAACTATTTATTTTGTTAAATCAATTACAGACAGACGGACGGAAACCAAACCGTGAGTGAACAACACCCAAAGTGCTTCCTGCACGAAACCAACCGACGTGCCAAGATCAGGAATGTTCCTTATCTACGTTTCTGGCGTCCCACATTTCAGTCGCTAATGTCTGTCTGCATGTCTGTCTCTATCTCTCTGTCTTTCTCTGTCTGTCTGTCCCTTAACAAATTACTAAAACCAATGCTTTTCACAGATTTTCTTCAAAACCCGACACAGAGTACTGGCGACAAAATGAGCCGAGTAAATGAAGACGTAGCGTGAGGTAGCGGTTCGGATAAACTACCTGTAGCGTGTCACCAGTCCTGGTGTACTAACGTCTCCTGTGAAGCAGTGGCAGGGATTTATTGCATTCGAGTGTTGGCTAACGAGCATAAATTCTACCTCACCTTCAAAAGTAACACCAAATCCATGAGATGGAATCTGGTGACAATTATAAGGAAGGGAAACATCAAAGAAAACATGAAGAGGTATCACCTAACTTGCCGAACCGCTACTCAGGGATTCCTTCCGACGTTGTAACGCCAGGGGGTTTTGCGCTCTTTTCCTGCACTTCCCGTGGTTTTATTTTGCTGGTTTTATGCCGCACTTTCCCTCGGAAGCATCCCTGGGTAGCGGCTCGGTAACTGAGAGGTAGCGGTAGCGTGACGGTACATCACACGCATAGCGTTACGGGTCTCACCTTACGACGGAGATTCCATCGCTGCACGACTTAAGCTTTAATTGCCTTTTTTTCTGTGAAATGCGACACTTTGTTGTGATGGTCACTTAGTGTTAAGTTTAAATTGTTAACTGTTCTTACAAAGAGCCGAGCTATGAGCCGATGCCTTCTAATGGAACTTGAGAATGCTTTGAACTATGTGGACAGGAACAAGCTGAACATTCAGGAATAATGAATTCCTAATTGAACAGGATATGTTTTCAAACTCTAAAAAACATTAGTGTTCTAGTCAAATTTATCTTTTCAGAAAAAAATGTGATCCCCTAATTCACTTGGAGTACAAAATAAAGTAAAACTTAAAAATAAAGACTGTAATTATCAGGTTTTCTCCGAAACAAGAGACTTTAAACGGTTAACTGCACATTTCTCACACTGTGTGAGCTTCCACTTATTCTGTTACAAAGAACCTAACTTCACAGATCGGTTTAGTTTCTGTCACCTCAGTGTGTTTTGAACAAAATAGACCGGAAAATAGTTAGAAATACGGAAGTTGATAAACGTTTGGAAACAATAGACTCTGAACTGTAGAGGAAATGTTTCCAAACTGGACAAATCAGCATCAAATTAGTACTTTAAGAAATGAGCACAAAAGCAAAAAAAAATGCCTTGTTGGTTTAATTTGGTTTAATCGATAATCAAGTTTGATTCCTACTATTCCCCTGTGCCTGGTGCTTGCTCACTCATGTTTGAAAGAGTATGAGAAGTGTCTCTGAGGATGAAAGTGAACAAAGGAGTGTGCACGCAGGCGACATATCCATTCCTGCGTCGAAATCCGAATCATCCCTTGTTCGAAACAGAGGGTACCAGTGGCCTCATAAAATGGATGTCTGTTTTTCTTTATTTATTAATTGATTCTCTGGTAATTTTTCTGATTAGGCACTTGGTAGTTCTGTGTATTTAACTTGTTAACTCTCTGATCACTTTACAGACACGCAAATACACGCATGTCTCATTAAATTAACTCTCTAATTAACCAAGTCTCGTCTCCACGAGATCTCACCCTCCACGCGGGCGATAATACCAGGTAATGGTTATCTGCACGAGATGGGTGTGAATATTTTATGGACTGGTCTGGGTGTTGGGAGTGTTAACACAACCATAGCGTGACATGACCCTGTGCTGTAAACTGTAAAAACTGAATGGGAGTGTGAGGAAACATCTGGTCTACTAATTTCAAAATGTAGGTCAAAGTGACCTATTTATTTTACAGGTCACTTTGGCCTGAATATTAAAAGGTCAAGATTTACCAATTATTTATAGGACAAAAGTAATCTACTTATTTATATGTGACCTACTTATTGATTTTCTTGTTAAAAGGTTAAAGTGACCTAATTATTACAAGTCCAGGTGATCTAATTACTTATAGGTCAGAGTGACCCAATTATTTGTAGGATACCTAACTTATATACACCACCTAATCTTGTAGGTCGCAATTATTGGTAGGTTACACAAATATTTGTAAGTCACCTAATTAAATAAAGACCAGTGACAAACTTAGGGCTCAGCCACACCAAGCTTTAGCGTTTGCTTTTGCTTTAGCTTTGGCATTGGAAAATGATTGGGTCTCTATTTAGTTTAATGTGGTGGCCACACCAAGCGGCAAAGCTAGTTTTAAAGCTTGGTGTGACCACTCCATTAAACAAAACAGGAATCCACTTACTTTTCAAAGCAAACGCTGAAGTTAAAGCAAACGCTGAAGGTTGGTGTGGCCGAGCCCTGAAACCTAAATTCCCAACTCAAACTCACTTAGTTAAACGTCTTCACTGCAGTATCCGTATCACCACTAACACTGGATTTCCTCCTGATCCTCAGACCCTGTGAGTTTACAGAACCTGGATCCTCAGATCTGTGTGATATGAACCTCACAATCTGTGTCTCCGATCTCCCCTCTCTGTGACTGCGCCTTTTTATGTCTGGTTCAGCCATTATACAACGTCTGTTGTGCTTTTTAGCTTTTGGTGTTTTCAGCCATTATGTTGTGTTGTGCTTTTTTTTTTATGTTTTTCCTTTGTTTATTTCTGTGTTTCCCCAAATGTCTCTTTTTTTAATATTCCATATTTTTTTCTTAAACTGAATGCACAAGATCGTTGGACTGTAAGCAATCTTACGTTAATTTTCCAGATTAAGTTTAAATAATTGATAAAAACTAGAAAGGCCTTTACGTCGTAACGTAACGTCATGTGTCTATCAAATGACGTTATAAAACTGACGTCATCCTTAGCAACAGCAACAAGACATTTTCGTTTTGTAATTGTAAACAAAGTTTCTATTTTCCCTAGTTTTTCAGGTTGACGACCACATAGTCTTATCGAATTTCATTCGATAGACAATTAACTGACACACAAAAGGTGCAATTATTCTCCACAGCTCATTAACATTCTTACCATTCTATTCAAAAACACACATCATGTTATGAAGTCACCAGATTCTATGACATTACATTTCTAAATTAGAATCTGGTTATGTCACAGTGACGTAACGTCGCGGTTTAAAGTTTCTGCGACGGCTTCAAATTACAACAAATTATCATCATCGTGCAGATACTAATTGATTTGTGTTGTAATAAGTTGTCTGTGTGCGGACAAAAGTGAGGACAAATCACCCGTTTTGCGTCACATTTTACGTTTTAAAACACGTGTGAAATCACCAGATTCCACCTCAGTATTTTACTCGACAGTGTTTTATTTCTCGCTGATTTGGAATTAGATGATATTCATAATTTGATGTTTCTTCTTCGCTTACATAACATTTTTAAGCTTCACAACATGCACACACATGCTGGAGAATAAAGTAGAATTGGACCTCTTTATACCAAGTTCACACCCTTAACACTTTAACGCTCTATCAGTTGTAAGTATCTCATTAAATCTTGTAGCTGGAGATGTAGCGTCATGATAGCCGTTCAGCCGTGACGTAACGTGTTTACGGTGACGTAACGTCATCACTGATGCGTCACTATCTGTATAATTGCCGTATTGTGGTCACAATTGTCAGATCACCAGATTCCACCCCAGCCGTAAAAAAGTAGAGACAGAAATTGTGTGATTTGTATTTAGGTTAATTGCGGTAGAATTTGTTAACAGGGAAAGTTTTCCAATAAAGAAATTCTCTGCTACCTGTTGTATTAAACTGCACAGTAAAGGTTTCAAAGAGAAAGGATTTCTTCAGTGGCTCTAAATGTGCTCGACGTTGTTTCTTAAACAGCCTTAAATGTCACAAATGCACAGAGAGTGATTATTTATTACATAACCACAGCAATAAAGTTGTTCCTATCTCACTAGGCCTGTGATATTTACCTGAGATTGCTACCTGCCCGACTCTGCCCTCAGACACTGTGTTTTCTTGTTGGAATCTGATGTAATGTTAACGTTCAGATTTGTGGCGAATTAATACCTGGAAATAAAGAACTGTGGTGCCAAACTTCCAACAGAATAGGCCATTTTATGCTTATTACTTCTGTCTATTTTTTCATGTTGGCAAACAAAACAAACTACAAATGTGGCCACAACTTTATTGCTCTTGTTATTTTGACTTCAAACTCTCATTTCTGTTTCACTTCAATATTTGTTAGGCCAACATGTAAACCATACTTGTATTTTTCTACCACATTCAAAAATGTCAACATTTGATTTTTACACGAAGTAAATTTTTGTCACGTTACGTCCATTCTGCAGACAACAGAAATTAAGCACCATTTTTGCACCATGGTTAATATATATTGGTTGGGATTAGTTTGATATGTAAACAAAAATATCTTTAAATTAGGATAACAAATTTTAATGATCCCCTAATTTAAATCAAAATCAAAACGTGACGAAAATACTTGCATACAATAAATTCCTTTTTGATTCCAGCAGCAGGAAATGGGACACAACCGCAAACAGTTTAAATAAATGTTTGAATTTGTCCTGTTAAACTTGCAGCACAATTGAGCAATTAGTTTAAGTCCTTAAATCTTCTACTGAACAACCTGAGAACCTTTTAATGTGTATGTCTCCATTAGTGTGGCCAAGCTACGCGTTTTATGCCAAATAGTACGTGTGAAATCACCAGATTCTACGTCTGTTGTAGTCATTACGCAATCTGTTAATTACACACATTTATGTCACGAAATGACGCTGCAGGAAAAAAGTGGCCTGAGCAGAAAACCTAGTAAACGAGGTGAGCTGATGGAGCACTGACCCTCATGCATCCCCCGACGTTTTCCTACAATTGTCTGAAATGGCCAGAAATGCATTTTCCCCAGTCCGTTGGGGGGTGGGGGGGGATGGGGGTCCTGGTAAACTTTTTGCAATGGCGGCCCAGAACACAAATCTAGATTTCGTCCAATACATAGACCCCCATTGTTGATGCATGAGGGTCAACTAGATCACTGTAAAGCGTCGTTGTAAAGATGCACTGTCGTCTTAGAGCAGTAGATAAATTTATGGCATACAACTCCAAGCTGGTGAAATTGAGAAATCACCAGATTCTACGTCAATAACAAACATAACGAGATCAGTTGATTCGGCGACGTTACGTTATGTTCCGTTACGTTCTCTGCTGACGTAGAACATGGTGATTTCTTGTGACGTATTTTCTGAACTTAACATCACACTTAAAATTGCTTGATCTGAACGTTTAAAATAAAAGCGTGTAACTTGACCTCCCAATAAAGTTTTGAAGTCTTTAATGTTTCATGATGATGCCTGATGTATTGGTCACTGAGCATGTGTTCCATCAGCCCCATACATACAACACATAAATACTTCATTACTGGGCTCCTCACTCATAATGGGCTGTGAATGGCTTAAGATGTCTGTATACCTAATGGACAGGGGAATAACACATTGTATCCCCCAGCAGGGGGTGCAATAACCCTTTGTATTACCCTGCTAGGTGGTATTCCATGATTATAAACAGTGTGTATGCCGCATGCTCCCTTCACTGCTGAATATCTTTACAACTGATTAATTCTACAGCATTATGAGCAATGGTTGACAAGGTGTAATGGCTGGATACCTGCTGGGTCAAGGAAATGATGTAAAATCTGCAAATTTTGAAAGAAATTCAGAAATTACAGTCTCACTCAGTATAGTAATATTTGTGAAGCCTTTGGAAGGTATTCTATGTAAACTTTTACCATATTCTCTTTTAAACCTTTTACATTCTGTGATTAAAAGCAATGGCAAAATAATTCAATGTTTTTGTAGTGAAGTTAAAAGATTAAGATATTTCATTCAGTCAAAGACCATTCAAAGAATGGATGTGAAAGCTATATTGTGTTGAATAGAAGTTATGAGCAATGGTTATTCAGTGACATTTATTTGGGTGTAATGGTTGTATCCCTGCTGGGTCAAGGAAAATCATGTAAAATGTGGAAATTTTGAAGAAAGGAAGAAAGGAAAAGTTCCATTCTCATCAAGAAAGTGTGAAATCTCACAAAGCATTTAATATTATTCAGATGTACAGTGCCAATCAGAAGTTACTCTATGGATTATAGAGAGTGCAATTGCGTGAAAACGTAAGCGATAGATCCACCCTATCTTTGAAACTTATGAGCAGAGTTACCTCAAGTCCTAAACAGAGGGTACCAGGGGCCCCAAAATAAACCTTGGTCAGACTAATTTTCAAAAAAATAAGTAGATAAATAAAAGATTGTAGGATTCTCTCAGCAATTCAGGCTAGATTGAACAGAAATTTCTTGTCATGACAAGCACAACGTATAATTTATAACTTACAATTTCCTGTAATGTAATCTTGGTTGTTCAGTCGTTCAGTGCATTAGACAAAGGATGAATTTCCTATCAGTTTTGAAAATCACAGCGTGGAATTTTTTTGTTCTGTACGTTTCCAAATTGATAGCCGCATCCTCTCTGCTTACCACAAATCCCCGCGGGCCATTTACTTTTTATACGTCGCATCTCTATACAGTGCGGAGTCTTAATCAAATTAGTGAGCTCAATCTGCACGGATGTACGTTTACCTACAAATGAGTGTTGTTTTTAAAGTGGAAGCTTAAATTTGACGCATCACATGAAGTCACCAGATTCCACGTCATCAGGAAATGTAACATTCAAATCACAACACGATTCAATGAAACAACCCAATGCTTTTTGGTAAGAATAAACGCATACTAATGAGCGGTTAGCCTTCGTGCTCAGACGCAATAAACGTATCTAATAACTGTGATTATTCTTAGTGCAGCCCAGTTTTGGTGTATTGAGAGTATAATTTATAAATCAAGAGCTGCTGTAGCTAAGAAATGTACGCTTTTGGTGAGTATCAATGAAAGCTCATTCCCATGTGTTTATTCTTAAGCTCCCAGGTTTATTAGCAGCGCGTTTTCATAAACTAAATGTGCCGCCCATAACGCACTGATGGCAACAATGTAAATGTTGAGGCAATGAGGCTAACGCTCACGGGAATCTCAACGCATGCTAAATGCACCAACATTAGTGTGCATTTAGTTTATGAAGACGGGCTGTTGATCGAGGTTTTTCCTAATTCAGTTTTTGCCAGATCTGTCTTGTGACATTTGCAGTGCATCTTCATAACCTAAACGGAACGTTCTTCTTATCGGACTGACACTAATGCTGTAATGTTAAACCAATGAGGCTAAAGCTCACAGGAAGCTCAGCACCTGCTAAACGCTAAAAAATTAGTGTACGTTTAGTTTATGAAGACGCGCTGTAAATTACACCGTTTATTTGAAACATTATTGTCCAGATAAACCTTTCTCTTTGGAACACCCGTAGGGTCTGCAAAGTTACATTTGTTAAAACAGTGGAATCTGGCGATTTCATGTGATGACGTATTGTTCTGGCATGACAATTTGAAAATATACGTAATTGGAAGAAATGAGCCGTGCAGCTAGAGCTCCCTAGCCCTCCCGTAGAGTCGCTGTCCCTTCAGATGATCACTAATAGCTCTACCGTCCCTATTCGTCTCTCTTCACGGGTTTTACGCTTCCGCTCGGCCGTGTAACACGTAAACTACCGAACACGGAGACCAGAAATAATAAACCTTCAGTAGAGAGGTCAGGTTGCACGTTTGTCCGTTTCTTGGAGTTTTAAGAGTGGTTTTTTGCGCAACATTCGCGGCTACATCACTGACACCAGAACACAATCGTTTTGCTTTTTCACTGCACTGGTAACCCTGTTTTGGACAAGGTATAATTTTACCATTGAATTTTAAAACTTGGGCATTTGTCAAAAAATTTCTGGCTGACCAGTCCTACACCCCCTGAAATTTAGATCAATTTGGAAACATACAGAACAAAAAGGAAAGCTAAAGAATTCCACTAACAGCTTTTGACGGACTATTATTCCATTGGAGTGCCAACCCCTTCTGGAAACGCACAAGGAAAGCCCCACCAAAAGTTTGTGTTTGTAGTGTTGTCATGGAGTGACTTTTTTGTTGAAAGGAAAGCCCCACCAAAAGTTTGTGTTTGTAGAGTTGTCATGGAGTGACTTTTTTGTTGAAAATAGATAGTAAAGGGTTATGTTCAATATCCGTATTGGTACAGCATTAGTCTATTGATTTGTGCCCGGATCATTCTATCTTCGGTCAAAATTGCTTAAATTGAGAAAAATAGTATTTCTTTTGACCACAGGAGACCAAACTCCCTGTCCAAATTGGTCCCAGTTGATTTCTTACAGATTTGGTTCAGTGATTTCAGTCACAGGCAGATGATTTAGGTGCCTGGATGGCCTATTTCCATATTATTAGG
>JBCAUI010437617.1:0-14024 GCA_038406195.1 Haplosyllis anthogorgicola
TTTAGAGGTTTGAAGATGTATGTGGCTGTCATATAGGGAATAAATATTAGAGACTTGGAACTTTTGGGTTTGATCTTTATCTGGACTTGAGTATACCGGACTTGGTCGTTACAATAGCTTTGTTTCCCTTGTTGAAACCTGAATCCAAACTTTTTGCACTTTCAGGACGATGAACTTGATCTGAACGTACAGGAAACTGCCAGAGTAAACGATTGAGATGGAGCCTTTTGAGCTGACTCTAAATCAAGTAAATTTTGAAGAGAAAGACTTGTCACCGACGCAACGTCTTTATTCCTTCAGGTAACCTTGGCTCAGTTTGTTTGTCACTAAAACAATTGTTTGTAACTAGTTAAAAGGTAGATAAACTAGAGTACAAGGGCATACAACACTAACGCTTTATTTCTAGGTAGTTACCCAACGTTTCAAATTAATTAGTATGTCTTGCTAAGAATGAACAAAAATAAATAAAAAGTACTGTATTTGAAGATTGTGGCTCATTGGCAGATACAAGTGGGGAGGGACTGAGGTGTTGGTCGAAATACTTTTGCTTTGAAAGATCTTTTTTGCGACGAAAATCCAAGGATGGCCTCTCCAACGAGAAATCTTGGAATAATCTCTTTCAAAATTGACGCTTATCAACATGCTGGTGCTAATAGGCCACAAATTTACCGGTATCCGTATCTTGAACTTGTGCATGTGAATTTAAGTCATACCGCATTTTCAGCATTAATCCCAAAGAGCTGAAAAATTCATGATTAATAAATGTCTTTCGTTGTCCGTTACCTTGAATTTGATTTTAAAACCTTTACAAGCATATGCACCTTCATTCTATCCAGAAGATCTGCAATTATTAGGTCACTGTAACCCATTTTTTTCTATCAGGATATGTTACAGTGATGTCTTTCCTTTATTGCAGTAATGTTGTGTCGTTCGACTCGGATTTTGTGGAGGATGAAGCGGAAGGAGTTCCCATTTTATCTCGCAAAGTCAAACGCAAACTCCGTAAGTAGCAGTGAATATTATCTGAGAGAATCCTGGCTAATTTTTACCTCCACTGGCTTTCCAGCTGTCAAAAAAGCAAAAAGTTTTTAATTCTACCAATGGTAATGTGATGCTTATTTGATAAGAATGATTAAACCTGTAGCGAATATTCCGCCAGCTTTTTCTTTAACCTGAAATTTCTATGAATTAGGAAAATCCCTGATGAAAACATAAGTTGAAACTGCAGTTGGAATTTCAGATATCCTAATAATTTCGAACATTGGCTCAATAAAGAAGAAATAAACACATAACCTTGGTGTTTTAGTACTATTTTCGCGAAAATTTCTATGAATTATTTGCATATACAGGTCAACCTGCTTAGCACGAACACGGATAATGGAACTTTGTATTTGGTCGAAAATATTTAAATGGCCCGTCAATAGGTTTTCTATCATAAAGTTAAAGTTTAACTGAAACCTTTTTAGAGTCTGCCTTGAGGGTTCGAGCTAAGTGGGCTGACCTGTACGAATACAAACTGTTTTTGAAACAATCTAAATAGAAAACAGTTTCCTTTGCTTAAGTCGGACACAGCCAACAACCCACAGCATGCACTGACACACATCTCGCTGACGTAGCATATAATTTTTTGGAACAATTAATTTCCCATGCATTTGCTTGAAGAAAGTATCACAAAGCCTCCTTGCTTTAAGTACTTAATGACTCAAATTTATCAAGCTGGCAAAGGAAAATTCAAGAAGGGAAAAGTTCGAGGTAAATTATGTATTGTTTTCATTTATTGTGGTCTGTGTTTGCCTTGGAGATTAAATGTCTTAACTTTCGGTACATGTATCTTTTTTGCATATTTATACATTTGAACAAAGACGTCATCAATCTGCATTTTCTATCGGTATTGGTACATTTAATGATTGTTGCTGTAGGCATATCATTGTGGCATAGGTTTATTTTTCCTACTTCAGATAATTCGGTTATTGATTTATCACCTTAATGTAATTACATTTCAGTGTTACTTTATGTTTCGCAGGAAAAATGTTTTATTATATTGCGTACACTACCGATTCTCTTTGTTGAAGTAATATGGGATCATAAAGTGCAACCTTTTTACGGCTGCACAGATATAAACTTGTATTTTGTTGTATGTTTTAGTCATTTAGTCACTTGTCATTAATTATCTATCAAATTTTTAAAATATTGTCATTGTGTACTGTATGCCAGTGGGAGACAGTGCCGGTACTTTGAAAATGTGTGCCTGCCATCCCTGACTTTTGTACGACAATTTCTTTGATGATTTCGAAACATCTAAATAACCAAAGATAGTAAAGCATCAAATTTTGAAGGCGATATATGCATTTACATTGTACTAATTGTAACAAATTCTCAGTGCCATTCCTAGTTGGCTGATCTTCACGATTGCCACCCATGTTTGCTTCACAGACACATAGTAATAGAAACTTTGGAAATTGGGAATAAGAACCATTGTCCAGTTAATGAAACGTTGTACCTAATATTTTGCAGCCGGTGAGGTGACCGAGGCCGAGATTCAGAGGAGTAAAAGTGCACTGGCTGAACTCGCAGACCTGAAGGATGGCGAGAAAAGGGGAAAAAATGAAAAGGAGAAACTTGAAACGGTCGATGAGTTGTCAGACATGAAGGTTAGTACAACATAAAATAACTTGGTTCTAGAAGACATAATTTTAGTGTGACCATTCGGTGGTGAAAGATAATGTGTAGAATGGTTGCACACTCGTCTCACAAAAAATGAATGTAACGACTGGAACCAAACACAAAAGGAAAATGAATAAAATAAGATAATTTTGAGCGATGCATGTATTATTCATATCACTTAAACAATGAGCATAATTCAGAATTTAATGTATTTTGAAAGAAAAATTTGTGACAGCATTTCTTAAAGTGAAGATTACTTCTATGCAGTCATGATTGAAGTCGTTCATAGAACCTGTAGTGTCTGTGTAGCATAATTAATTAGACTGCTAAACGTTTTAAGTCTGTCCTGTTCATATGTTTCAGACCCAAGAGAAGGGAAGGAAGACGAGAAGCTTTTCACCAAAGGAAGGTAGTTTAGCTTTTGAGCCGAACACTGACTCATTCGCAGCCTTTACTCACACAGTAGAAGCTTTAGCCTTACAGAAATCTGTTATCGGTTAGTGTCTAATGTCTTACACATAATCCTACAGACAGTAGAACCTGTCTTGAGCGGCACCAGTCTTCTACGGAATTTTACTTCTTGGGCAGTACAAAACATTCATTTTTGCTATTCTTTTGTTGCCTTTTGAATGAAATTCACAAAGACTAAGTGGTCTTCAGCCCCCAAAAAAACCAAACTTCCGGTCATCTAAGATGGCGGCAAAAAATGACGTCATAAAATACAACACTACCACATTACCACACAACACTAGAAATGGTGTTGTCACATTCTCAAATTCGAAAGAAATGAGCAATTATAAATAATTGAGAACTCGTTTTTTATCTGTCGTAAGGCATTTCTGCCTTTAACGACATACAAATCTTGAAAATTTAGGAAGTCGCTCAAGACAGGTTCGACTGTAATTAATTTTTGAGCAGCTGGGTAATGTCAATTTGTGTTTAACCTGCTCACCAATGCTAGAAGGTGTCAGTAGAACTTTTGATAATCACCAGATTGGAGACTTGACTTCGCATTCTCCTTGGAAGGTATTAATGATGTAATTTTTATCGTTTCCAATTAGTATTTCACGTTAAGTTTTGAAGGGTACTTTATCAGTTTCTTTGTAACATAATTGTACTCCATTGAAACTGTGGAGTCTTAATTTATGATACGAGGATCTAAAAACCAGTGTGGTTAACTATAACTTTGCAGCCCTAATTTGTTTTACAAATAGCTAGCACTAGCAACATAATCCTTTTATAACTGCTAAGCTTATAATGTTTAGTTCAATATAATGCCATTAAAACATGTGATGCAAATGCTGTTATCTGGAAATTCTTTACCTGAAAGAAACTGAAGAGAAAATTCTAAGTGTACATCATTCTATTTTTACGGCATCCAGGCAACAGTGATATAAAACCAGCGTCTGCAGATGAAGTTGCCAAGGTGATAGCACTCACTCAACAACAAATCAAATCTGTGCAGGTGCACAGCCCACACAGCAAATCACAGGTATGTTTATCAAGTCAAAGATGAGTACTGAAAGGTATTAAAACTTATTTATTTATTTATTTATTTTTGGACCAGGGTCCATTTCTGGAGCCACAGATTACCCCTGATTTGGACTTCGTGTGACCTTCCCCATGGGTTTTTTAATCCAGGGTGGATTTCTCGCCTGCACTCTTTCTTGCTTGCATGCGGTGATCCTGATATGGGTGTACACTGTTTAAGTGTGCATACAGCAGGCTTGCTTTGCAGCCATACCTCATGCAAGCAGAGGAGGGCAGCAGCACTGGTGCTCGAAGGCATTAAAACTTTCTTTTACGGTGATTCCTGGTAAACTTTTTGCTTCAATAACTTTTGTCTTCTAAAATTTGCAGGGTGAAGATCAAATTGCATCACCACAACCAAGTGATGACAGTGGTCTTGCCTCAGCAATTTTCTCGACACCACCTAATGCACAACAACAACAACAAATACAACAAATTCAACAACAGCAACAAATACAACAGGAGTATCAGGTTGTCAAGGAAACAGAAGTAATGGGAGTTACGAATGCTGATGTTCACCATGCACACAAGCCCCAGCAGGATACTGCTATTGGCAGATTTTCATATGGTGTCATAGAAACAGCAACTCAACAGAATAACGCTGTTACCATGGCTACAAGCGACACCATGGCTGCTGCACGTGATCATGATACCATGACAACGATAAATTACCAGAAGACACGAAATACAAACGTCATAGCGACCAACCAGACTAACGTCACCAAAGTTACAACCACAGTAAATAAAACCATGGAAACACACCTAGCAACCGAGACTCACGTCACAAAAACTAGTCGTAATCTACAAAATGTTCAATTCATAGACGGTAAAGTGGTAAATGTCGTTCAAACTGCAGACAAAAACTTTCAACAAGTTACAAATAACGAGACCGTGAATACTGAAGAAGCTGTGTCTTCCATACAAGAAGTGCCAAAGCTTGCCCAGGAGAAAGTGGTGCAAGGGAGCATTACATCAAATAAAAAACAAACAATTTCCAATGAAGATGTACAGACTATTAAGTCTGAGGTAATAAAGGTGGATTTAGTGAAAATGAACAGAAAAGATTTAGTGGTTGAAAATTATGTAAATATACAAGCAACTAGTGATACCCTAACTGATAAACCAGTTACCGCAGCAGTTAATTCAGACATGATTGCTGCATTCATGGGACGAGATGATGTGGATGGACAGAGGGACCAGTCTAGTAATAAGGATCGGTCTGATGCTATGGAAACTCCAAAACGAGAGGAAAGAGATGTAAACGATACTCTTAACAGTGCCAATGCTCCAGTCATGAGACTTCCACTCGATTCGTCTACACCATTCAGAGTCTATCAGGTATGAAATGCGTTTACATCAGAAAATGAAATTCTGTGTGATTTGCTGTTATTGCAGAATCAGCCAAGCCAACTGTCATTCGACAAACCAATACTAAATAAGTTGGCACATTGATGCAGAATTGGTGCAATCTGCGTATTTATTCTTTCAGTTTTAACTGTAAACTTTTCTATCTAAGCTTTGCGCTGCAAGTATCTGTAACTCGTTCTGTTACAATCACTAACCTTTTAGTATGAAAGCCTGCTGTAATTATGATTTTAGACACAAACGTCAAATATCGACATAGATAGTATAGACGTGCGCCAGTTACTGAAGGAGAAAGTGAAGCTGGAGGGACAACTAGAGATGCTGGAGGTAGAAACACGCCAGGCGATCAAAGAGCGTGCAGAACTTCAAACACAGGTACTTCGCAAATACGTAATCCAGTACAATTTAATGTATTTGCACTTGAATGTTTGCATATGGAATATTTTTATTGTGTGAATAACAAGTGGCTTTGTATTATTAAAAGAACGTTTTTTCGTCTTTTACAGAACGCTGGTATGGGAACCCAGATAAAGAGTCTGGAAACAACAATAGCAAACCTTATGGGTGATAAGCACCATCTGGTGACAGAAGTGGACAAACTACGTGACCAGCGTTCTCGCCTTGAACAGGTATATCACAGAATATGTGTAAATGAAATGTGGATGCAGTGATTTGCAGTTGTCTACGACCAATAAATGATTTGGTTGGGGGTTGGGGTATAAACCAATCTCAATCTAAATACAGGGTTAGTGCAAGTCTAATATGCCTACTCTGACTGAGTGTGGACTCTGTGGGTATGGAATCTGCAAGACACAATGTATGCAGATTTAGAATGGCTTTCATTACTTGCTTGATTTGATGTCAGCAATTGAAGTGGTGGAAGTGAATGTTTCGGACTCATTAGCTAAACAGCTACTCAGTTAATAACTTGCTGCTTTTATTTAACATTGCAGGTGATTGTTGATGCGCAAAAGTTGATGGAAGATAAAGATTTGGAGATGAGACAACTACTAGAGAATATACAGGTAGGAATTCGAATATCAGGTGGTTGCATAAAGCACTGGCTTGTTAATGCCAGTATGTAAAACCTCTGCTCTTTGACAATTTACGTTGTAATTTTTCAAAACGATATTGGAAAGAATTTTACTTCTATTCCGTTAGGTTCAGCAAGAAACAGCTGATCGTTACCAAGATCGAATAAAGTCACTGAAGCATGACGTTCACTCACGGGACTCCACGGTGCAGGCGCTGAAGGGCAAAGTGGCAGAACTATACGTTGACTTCCAGACAACCAACCAGAACAAAATCCTTGCTGAAAATGAGGTGATTGCTACTTAAGTTGTATAATTTGGTCGCCAGGCTCTAGGTGTAACCCATTTTACTTGCAGTTGTGGGCTTTTGGGTTTGAAATGACCAGTAGTACTTGATTGAGTTAAAGGGATTATCAGAGTTCGGTGCAATATCAGTTGCATTACTCCGAAGGTTACAAAAATAATTAAAGTAGTAACATGGTAAAACATGTTCGCACCAACCTGCGGAATTCCGAAGTGCAGTAAAATTTAACGTTCAACTGTTAATAATTAAAGGTGAAGTCACTACAGAGTGAGATGAAGAGTATGAAATCGGCCAAGGAGTGGTATGCAGATCAGCTGAGAAATGCACAGGAAGCGAAGGCAACATTACAGAAGGATATTACGAAACTACAAGGTGCATATTTAAACAAAGTGTCCTTCCTTTTATGCGCTTTTAAGTTTTCTTTAATTGTTTTATGAGAGCCATTGTCACAAAAAAGCATTCTCGTATGTTCAGTTAAATAGAAAACGTTAGTGTTAGCCGTATAACAGAGATGGCCTTTCAAGACAAGTGCCACAATGACTTGGTCTTTTGTAGTGACCTTGTTAAACGAACTCATCTGTTACATTTGCATATCTCACTTTGAATAACTAATTTTAAGTACATTTTCAACTTTCGTGTCTTTCAGCTAACGGCATTGCACAAACCACGTTTGCAGAACGTTTGAAGGCTGACAACATGCGTGTCAAGCAGCAGCTCGCTGAGGTCCAGCAGAGGGCACTGCATGATAAGGTTGGTGAACACACCAAGGAACTCATGGGCAGGTGGCAGCTCCAGGCAGTGCAAAAGATGCCCCAATCCCTATGCCCGGACTGCATTTTCACGTAAATACAAGTCCTGGTTCTGCCACTGAAGCTGCCGATATCATGTGTATATCAATAAGCATATTATATATCAGAGAAATTTATAAACTTGTTTAAAAATAAGGCTCATCAGAGCATTTTGACAGAACGAGGTAATTCTTTCGCATATGTGTGTAAATTTCTGTTGCTATGTATTTATAGGAAATGCTTGCACGACATCTGGAGACCATCGAAGCAGACATGTTGGAGAGAGAGGCAGCCTTCGCACAGATGCAGAGAGATAGAGACACCATAGAGAAGGTAAATGTGACCCTAGTTTAGATTTGGACATTTAAAGGTCTGAGTTTTTGGCCCTCAGCACCTACACACTATTCCTTTGGGCGATGATGTGCCACTTAGAGAAGAGGCAAATTATGTGAATTTAAATACAGTGGCAATTGTTTGAGTGACAACTAACACTCACACAAAAGTGTCAAACGACAGGGTAATTCACAGTGCTGTATTGCATGTTACAGGCTCTGACAGACGAGAATGGAGTACCGGACTTTGCTGCTATTGGAGAATTACAAGATGAACTAGTCAAATTGAAGAATGAAACGAGAAGGAAAACTGCACAGGTAACAATAATGGCATTATCAGTTGTGTACTCCCAAATGTGCGGAAACTTTGAGGCAAAGATCTCAGACTGCACCATTTATGTTCAGTAATTTCGTCAACAGTGCTCACTCAAGGTGCACAAGTAGCAATTTTGTGACCGTTGGTGGCACCCCTATTTGCCATGGTGGAACCTGTCTTGAGCAGCATTTGACTTTTCACCACAAAAGACAGATTTTACGTAGCTTAAGGTCATTGATTGTTTAAAAAACCGTTTCACGACAAGTGAAGAAGTCACAAAAAGCAAGACATCGCCCAAGAGAGCCGGCATTAAAGAAAAAAATCTACTATCCAATAAGCACTCAGATGTAATGTCAATTACTTACAGATATCCGTCTTAGAACACGAACAGGCTGAACTCGTGAAGCGGCTGACATTGGCACAAGAGAGCATCTTGGAGAGAGATCAGAATATCGAAACGCTCGACCGCAAGGCTGTGGATATGGAAATGAACCACCAACAAAAACAAAGGTAATATTTGGGACCTGGGAAATGTACAGTTCAAGACTTTGAAAACAGGAGTATCAGTGGGCAAACAAATACACAAAAGGGACTGCAACGGTTGCAGTGTATAAATTTAAAGGGATATTATCTCTGTTCCAATATGGATAGTAGACCTTCCTTTGGGCGACCACCCAATTTTGGGAAGAAAAGTGGTTGCCAATGGGGTGGTGGTCTTGCAAAGGAGGGTTTTTTTCTGTGTAATTTAATGTGTTACATCTGAAGTCTGATGGTCTTGAAAGAGAGGTTGGTCGTGCAAAACAAGGTCAGCCAAAAGGAAGTTCCGCTGTATTTTGGTTCCCAGTGTACTTTCGAACACAGTTCAATTATTGGTTGCAATTTCAACATGTGTTATTGTTGCAATTTGTAGAGAATATGAGCTGTTAAAGGAAGAAATGGACGAACTGAGGGATCGGCATGTTGCGACAGAGGCAGAACTCACTAACGCTCGCGAAGAGAAGAAAACGTTTGACTCGGCACTACAGACTCTAAAAGACGACATGATTCAGGTAGGTTTAGCATGTTTTCAAAGCAAACCAATAAGAAGTGACTGAGTACCAGTGGCCCTTAGTCCACTGAAAATGAATTAGATTTTAGTGGATTATTAGAGAACTGATTCCCAGAAGTGTGTATATTACACACACTCCACTGTTGCAGTGTAGAAATAAATGTAGAATTGACTCACATCATTTCCATTTTCTTTCAATGTTTGTGTAATTGACTGTTCAGGTTGATAGTTCGTTCCAACACATGAAGCGAGAACTGGCAAAGAGAGGCGAGGAGCTCAATAAAGTCAGAACAGAGCGAAACGAACTCACGGCAAAACTTGAAGAGATAACACAACGAGAACTCAGCAAGGTTGAAATAGCCGAAGTGCACAAACAGGTGCTGGAGTACTCGCACCAAAGACCTGTTGTGGACACATCAGAAGTGGCCGTCAACACTGACCATGTTGACATGTTTGAAATGATGGAAGGAAAACAGGGTAAAATTGAAATGCAACAACTACAGCAATCAGCCGCACCCCCAGTTGCCAAGGAAACCGTGCCTCAGAAACAAGAAAAGGATGTTGACACGAACATTCCGGATGACAATAAAATCGTGGACCAATTAAAGCTTCAAATCTCTCAGATCGAGGCTCAAAAATCAAAGCTTGAAAGTGACCTTGAACTTTACACAAAAACATCAACAGTGACAATAGAGGAACTTAAATCGCAGAAGTCAAATGTTGAATCTGCACATAGCTTGTTAGAAGTTAGATTTAATGAATTGAATTCACAACTAGAAATTGAAAAAAATGACAAGGCCTTGGTAGAGAAGAATTTAGCAGAAACTAGAGCAAGAATAAAGGAACTAGAGCAAAGAGTGGAGGCCATGATGAGCGAAGGTCAAGGTCAAATCAGTGCTAGTCAAGTCGCCCAGCAGACTGTTGCTAAGGTTACGGAAGAGAATAAGGTGCTTCGCAACCAGCTTGAAGATCTACAGAAGGAAGCAAAGGAGGAAGTCACAAAGGAAAAGGAGAAGGTAACGATCACATTGCGTATTTTGTTTTGTGGTTCTCATGTTTGTTGTTCGCATATCGTTCTCAAAGAGTTTATCCAAACCTGAGATTTTAACATTGCAGTTTTCGTGTGAAAATGTCATAAATGTAAATGAGTAACAAATCTCGGTGGAAGAGACCTGAATCTGTGCATTCAGCTGGCATGACTCAGGTCATGAATCAAATAAGTGCATACGCACATCAGTGTGACCACTTTAAACTACAGTATCCATGCTACAGACTGTGTTCGGGCCAGCCAAAGGAATCACTTAGTAATAAAAATGCTGTTGGGTGTGTTAAGGTGATGCAGTTGGGACATGAGTTGGAAGCGCAGGTTGCAGAATGGAAGGAGGTGGAATCTAGTCATGAGACGCACGTGACGCAACTAAATGTAAAGATCGAGCAATACGAAGAGATTATTATGCAGCTACGTAACGAGATACACATCACTGAACAGAAATATAACATCACCATCAACGAGAGCACCTCGCATCTACAGCTAGAAATAGAGGTAATTACATTACATACATAATGCTATTGCAAGAACATGCAGAATACCAGCTTAATTATGTTGGAAATTTCCCCTGAACTATAGATTAAACGTAACTTTCTGCATAGTAATGATGGCCAAACCAGAAAATTTTACTTTACGAAAAACAAGTGATTTAACTTACAAAACTAGGTCAATAAAATATTTATATCTTGATTTTAGGATTTACGAAAAGAAAGAGATGAGATCAATAAAGAGAAGACGGAGCTGGAGAGTGCGCTGGAGGAAGCACAGAGAATCACCAGGTCCAAGAACGAAGAGTTACTGAGTCAAGCGACGAGGATCATGGAGCTAGAGCACGAGATACATTCACTGAGAAATGAGCTGGAAACCAGGAAAGAGACTGGCGAGGATCCACAGCAACTGGCGCTAGATCTGGAGCGAGAGAAGGGCAGGCTGGCAGGTTTGTGGGCAGCTTTTGAATCTTGATAATAAACTGCCTTGTGCAGAAATTGGATAACCTCTTACCAAATACCTTCTTGACTGACCACTGATTTTACAAAGCAGTTGAGGTTTAGTAGAACATGTCTTAATTGGTACCTAATATGTTCCTACTAGAATGTCGTAAAAGACAGCAGTGTCACTCAAGATGGGTAAAATAAGCATCAACATGAGGATTCAGGTTACAATAAAACTGCCATAAAAGGCTGTATTGTACTGGTATGTTTGTTCTTTATTAGATTCTATCTGAATACTATCAGAAACTAACAATTTGCAATGCAAATGATGGATATCAAACTTGAAACTATTACAGGTGTGATGGCAAGTCACTCAGCCCTCAAAGAACATGCCGAATCCCTGGAAGCAACTCTGGCTAAGCGTGAGTCGTCAGTGGCTGCTATGGGTGCACATGTTAATGAAGAACTCGGACGAAAAGATAACGAGGTCGTCGATCTACGCCGACAAGTTAAAGAAGTACAGCAACTGTTGGATGCAGAGAAACAAGCCAGTAAGGAATTGAAGAAACAGGTACGAAAATTTGAATAGACAAATAACCTACTTTACCAGAAATAGAGAAAACTTTACAACCCCTTCCACCTCAAAGTATGTTAAAGTCATTACGTGACTTTGTGTCATAACTTCATGTGAAGGATGCAAAGAATAGCCTTAACAAAAGAAGTAAATAAATATTACTTCATGTTACAAAACTTAAAGTTTATCAAGAAAATGCCAGTCACCATGGTGTGTTGAAAACAGTTTTGCACAGTGCATTTTGAATGGACAACAGGCGTTGGCAAACATAATAAATTTTATCTAATTTATTGTTATATGGTAGCACATGGTTGAGAAGGGTGCACAAGTGAAACTTCGCCGCCAACTTGAATCACTGTGGGTGGAACATGATCAGATGAAAGCTGACCTTCAGGTCAAGGTCACAGAGCTCGAATCTGTGACCTTAAACCATGAGAAGTCACGTGACCACGAGCTTGAACTGAAAGGTTGCTTGGAGACAGCAAGAGCTGAGCTTGCAGGTAACATAATTGACTCGTGGTCACCAAAAGAAATTGATTTATATATTAAGATGCTATTTCATCAAGATTGGATGAAATATAATAAATATTTTTTGTTTAAAAACTCATGTGAAGCTGTAGACTGTTGATTCCAGACGTTTCAAAACTTGTTTCAGGTTACAAGAGAGAAGTGGAGCGCTTGGAGAGACAGTTACAGGAACACAGCGAAAGGGAACCCGTTCTTCAACAACAGATTAAGGTCAGTGTTTTCTGGATCACAAACTAGCACGATTTTTTGATCCGTGTTCCGTAACCGTTTCAGACCCTTCCATAGTATCTTGTAGGCATGTACCCAGATCTTAAATTATTTTGTGTGCACTTTGCAATTGTAGTGTAATCGCACCAGAAAGTGTTGTTTAACGTGTTTATTGGTAAAACCCGGGAGATTTATTGCAGTTATTGAAAACTGTAATGACAAAAAAATTTAGAGTCTTGCACTGCGTTATGTTGGTCAGCAAATGATTTGGAGTGTGTTTGGTTGAATTACTATACTTTATTGAAGCACGGTTGTTATATGTTATGTAGAGTTTGGAAGTTGAAGTTGCTCAGAAAACATCCGAGATTGAGGCTCTGAAACAGCAGCTCACTCTGGTGGAAGAAAGGCAAAGTATACACAGTGACAGCATGCAGCGCTCCATGCAGGTTAGTCATTTTGTTCTCTACTTTGATTTGCAAGTGAATATGTATTGGTGGAATATGAATTGTATTACATGGTGGCATCACGTCAAATAATGTAATTTTTAGTTTGTTCATTTTTCCCCGGTGATTAGTGTATAGTGAAATTTTAATCAAATAACTTACCGTATTCCCTCTAATTATGGCACGAAAATAATTAAATGAATCTTTAGTGAAATTCATAAAACTTTGTTTTTCTCCTCGATGGAAGATGTTTTAAGTGCTGATCCACATTAAATAAATATATAAGTTGACAAAACAATGTGAAAATGGATGTAGGTGCCGTTTAAATTTGGTATTTATAGATTTTTAATTGAAATACCCAAACAAAAATTGGTCTTGGCACCCGATGCCATAATTAGAGGGAATACGGTATTTATAATTTAAAGAAAAGTTTGTCTCTGTAAAAAGTAGCATGTAAACCGAAAAGTAACTCATTAGTTCCTACCAAAGGAAAGCAGATGCAGGAAATTCCTCAATGATATGTTTGATAATGTTCACTGATATCAGCATGTATTTTCAGACGGTAACGAATGACCTTTCTGCACTGAGAGCTGAGATAGCAACTGTAAAACAGGAGAAGTTAGCACTGCAGGGAAAAGTTGCGGAACTGAAAAGTGCACTGAGAGCAAGTGTGCAACACAGCAAGGTGAGAGAAAATCCGTTTATTTTTCATTGATTTCTCCCCAGTCAGGGTTCCCACCACTCCTGGAAAACCTGGAAAATGACACTAGGTTTCCAGACCTGGAAAAGTACTGGAATTTGACAATTTTATTAAAAATCATAGGTATCCTTGAAAAGTGACAGTACCATGGACAGTTATATACATTTTTCAATTTTACTAGTTTTTAAGGCTTTCCTGGGTAGAATGTAAGTCA
>JBCAUI010437728.1:0-27453 GCA_038406195.1 Haplosyllis anthogorgicola
TACAGAAGCATTTCTCCTTAGATACGTGGTTTCTATGCATATTTCCAAATATGGTCAACTAGGGTATGTAACTAGGAGATCCAGGCACCAGATACAGGCAGATTCAGCCACCTGTCACTGAAATCACTGAACCAAATCCATAACAAATCAACTGGAACCAATTTGGACAGGGAATTTGATTTCCTCTGGCTGAAAGAAATACTATTTGCTTTGATTAAAGACTTTTTTACCCAAAATAGAATGATCCAGGCACAAATCAATACCCTAATGTTATTCCAATACGGATTGTGAAGTTAACCCTTTACTATCTATATTAAAGGAAAAAGTCACTTTGCGACATAAATTATAAGTTTCTCGGAAATTTGCTAATTAGACATCAGCAAACTCCGCTGGAGTTGATTTTTTGAGTACTAATATTTGGTGAACATGTAAGCTTCACATCAAATTTTAGTGACCATGTAAATGGTTCCTCGGAGAGTAAAATTTGCTACCTTCACATACAGTGGAACACATGTTGCCATGGTCTTAAATCAAATGACGTCTCTAGTGACGTCAGCTGCACAACCTTGGCAAGTGGCGAAGTGTCAGGATTGTGTCAAAATAGCACAAACTCATTACTTAGCTGCCTGTTACTCAGGTAGCAATTAGCAAAGCATAATTCAAAAAAAAAAAATTTCAACGCATTTCCCACTAGACTCACCATCTTGGCTGTGATGTTCATGGTCTTGCCGCCGTAGTCGTAGTAGGTGTGCGGGAAGATGCTGGGGCGGCCGTCGTGCGGCCTGAGCCCGTAGCGCGGCGTCCACGTCGCCATCAGCTCGCGGTGTAACAACCCGCCCTGCCGGTTACCGTCCGTTATACCTACCACGAGACCAAAATATTAAAGCTGATGGCAGAGAGGCAGTTCATTCTTCAGTGTTGAGCCAGAAGTCACAGGAACAGCACGGGTCATTTATATTGTGAATGTGCACACAGAGGTCTTCACTCTAGGAGAGACACCAAAAGAATGACCAAGATTTGCATAATTTGCTGTACCCTCCAGAGAACTGGAAAGTAGTCAAACATAATTGGCATTCACACCTTTTGCAATTAAGAACAATGTGTTCTCAAACATTTCAAATGTACCAAACACAGTACAATCTATAAAATCATTCATTTTTCACTTGGGGAGAGGTTTTTTTGGCTCTTTTGGCATAATTGCCAAAGAGCCTATAGAATCATGAATTGTCTATCATCTGTCATTGTCATCTGGCATCGTTGTCATCATCATCATTGTCATCATCATTGTCATCATCATTGTCTGTGCACAGCTGCACTGAGCACACTACTGATCATAGAGACTTCATATCTTACACACATATGCATCTGTGTTCTATCTTAAAGTCTAGTGAAAATTATGTTGCTGTGACCATTATTCTCAAATGGCAGCCATATTTGTGTTTTTCATAGGTCACTTATTTGGAATTTGATCTTAGACACTTCATTTGTATTCATGTGATATTGTAACCTATATTGTCTTAGTTTTATGATAATGTCAAATGAGCTCAGGTCCATCTGGACCTATTTTTTTCTGGCATACAGATCAAGTTCTCGTGATTATGGTTATTTGTGATTTGCTATTTGTTTAATGTAAGCGAAACAAATAATATTTTTTTATAAATTTATGCTAGTGATTTTTACAAATGAATCTTCTTTTAAAGCCAAGGGTGGTTGTAGTGGTTCCGTCGTGGAAGGTCGCAGAGGAGGTATACCATGAGTGTTACAGACTGATAGGTAATCTAGTTAGTCGGAAGGAATCTGTTCTTATCATTTACGGTGGGGGCTACGAGGAAACACAAGAGGTTGGCATGATTTCCGATTTTGTTTTAAAATTTGCTGTGTGTAACGTCTACATAAGCAGTACTTTTCTTCAATATTATATTTATACTAGTGTCAAGCCCTGTAAACATATTATTAGAATGTTGAGCCAGACCACACATTCAAACAAACTGTGTCACAGTACACACAGTACTCAGGCAATGTACGGCAGTCAGCCAATAGTCAATATAGAACATTTGCTCACTGAGAGCATTAGCGGATATCTGACTGAGTGTTAGACATGTTCGTCAGCAATCGCATCTTATATATTAAATTGAGATCCATTTAGTTCCACCCTGACATTTCGATATTTAAATGCAGCTGTTATTTTAGATACCGTTACTAAATGGATGTTCGGTTCTTGTTGCTACACCTCACTGCCTACTCAGGATGCTGGACCGCAATATTCTGGAGCTAAAGAGATTGTGTCATTTAGTAAGTTTGCTTAGAGTTTGCAGAATTCGAATAAAATAAACTAGAGACTGATCAGTGCAGTTGAAAGGTTCCTATTTTCAAATTTTAGGCATTTGATGATGCTGAAGAACTGCTCGATGGCTTCTCTGAACAGGTTTGCTACAGTTCAGTTAGATTAGACACATCCTTGATAATTTTAAATAGTTTGTTTTCTTTTTACTTTATTTCGTCAAAGGTTCGTTTTAAGGAGAATTAGGAATAATTGTGAATTGAAAAGCATAGTGTTGGTTTGTATTTAGGTGAATGATATAAAGGAAAGGTGGTACAAAGTTAAAAAGGAACAAAAAGGCATATCAACCGACACCCAGATAATATTATTTGGTTCGATGTGGACACCAGCTATTGATGCTTTCATCAAGCAGCACATACCGGACCCAGTGATTTGCATTGGATCAAAGAATGAAGCGGCAGTATATGGAGGACTTAAAATAGTAAGTCAAATATAAAATGTTTACGTGGAAGCTGTGCAGTTGTCAAGGCGAGAGTCCGGTCATGTACAAAAAAACTTTATGCATTGTGCTCTTCATTAAAGGTACCTACAATTAGGTAATACTGACAGGTAGTTGTATTTGAATGTGGATTTTGTAGTGCATATTATTGTATTGATTATATGCTCAAATGTGTAGGTAACTCAGATGTGCAGACAAACTCAGAGGTTGGACCGGCTCAAGGACATCATGATGTCAGTAATTGACAAGACGGTTGTGTTTGCCAACTCTATCGAAAGTGCAAGAGCGGCTCACAAGGTAAATTTATTCCTTCTTAACTTTGTAATCCTGAATGCTCCTGTTGTTAACTTATTTTTAAGTGTTACGTTTTCATAGTAACAGCATCAGCACTTTATTGACTTATTCCAAGATGGTGGTATTTGTATTATTTTTTGCGTAGCATGTAATGTAACACTTTTGTGGATTTCAGTTGTTGTCAGCTTCCAGTGTGTACGTAATGTATGCAGACGAAACCGTACCAGAACTGGAGCTGGACGACATAAATCGCAAATGGAACAAGGTGTACACAGAGGGCTCTCATCCCGTACTGGGTTTGTTAATCTTAAGTTTTCTTTCGTTGTAACTTTTCAGTCAGATTATTCCATGTATCTACATGGTTTGTTATTGCACTCACGTTGATTTTCCTTTGACATTGCAATTATGTTGTTTTCAGTGATGACTGATGCTGCTTTGTCCAATGTTAAAATTGACAATGCCCATAGGATCGTCCACTTTGATCTGCCGAAAACAAAGGACAGCTTTAATGGGCGTCTCTGGTGTATGAAAGACAATTTTAAGTTGCCTTTGCTTGGAAAGAATGTGAGTGGAGTGTACAACTTGCGTTATTTTTATAATAACATACAAATGAAAAAGTATCCATGATCTGTTAAATAGGCACATTTCATGTTAACACTGACCACGGGAAAATGTTTTCCATTTTGTCAGAGCACAAACAAGTGTGTATCTAACATCCTTGTGACGGAACAAGCCACAGAAAGACAAGTATTCACCTTGCTGCGTATCTTGAAGCACATGGGTGACCAAATACCTCAGGACCTGGTTACATTTGCAGAAGAAACAATCAAAGGCAGGGAGCAGGAAAAACACAACAGACTTTGTTCACATTTGAAGGCATTTGGAAAGTGCATGTACGTAAATATTACACTTGTTCATTTTCCTCAAGCACAACGATGCACAAAAGTACCCGCTATACATCGTGATGCATCCTCGCAGTGTAACTGTGAACTATCTCATTACAATTACAAGTTAAAGCGTTAGTGGTTAGACTTATTAGCTAACTCTGGGTATGGATGTAGGGGAGTCCCCCCCCCCCCCTTGAGTGTGTAAATTTACAAAAAATAAATCTGCCAAATTAGCATTACATAACCGACTTACATTCGGCAATTAAACAGTAGCCAGATGCTATTTATTTTTTGTGTCATCTAGGATAACTAATAAGTCAATTCCCTGTCCACTCAGTGCTTTGTCTCAGAAGCATAAATACATTTATTTTTAAATAAAGGAATGAACGTCGGTGCTCCAGGAGGCATGTCATCAACAATGTTCGAGACACTGCCAACTCCAATCCCAGATATATCGAAATACCTACGTGTGGACGGGTCAAGGTCAGTATCTTAATTTGTATTACCGTATTCCCTCTAAATATGGTAACCCCTCTAATCATGGCACCTCCCTCTTTATAAAGACAAAAACAATTAATTTTTTCTTTGTGAAATCCAAAAGCAAGAGTTTTTCTTTTGATTTAGCGTCATGGAAGGATATTTGCTGTAATATTCTTCATTGTAATAGGTGTTATCAGTTGTAAATACACAAAATTCGATGTTTCCAATTTTAATATTTCTAATTAAGGCACCCCCGCAAAAATTGCTCTTGGCACCCGGTGCCATAATTAGAGGGAATACGTTATATTAAATTATTACAAAAAATAAAATGAGTTTTATTATAAAATTGAGATTTGAATATACATGTTCATATCACCGGTGAAGGCAAATAAATATAAATCAAATGTTACAGGTAAGAGTTACTAATGTGAGGCATGCAACTGAATACTGGGTTCGGTTACTTGAACACGAGGACCGAGGAAAGAAGACTGTTCTCAGCAATGAATACGCAGCATTGTGCGTACAGTTGAATCTGTATTACAGTAAGCCAGCAAACAAAAAGAAATGTGGTAGGTGGACATCCGTAAGTTATAAATCAAAATATGACAATCTGAGTTGACAATCTACAAAATTAAAACACTGTAGGCAGGAAGCTACGTATTGAATAAGTGTATGGTATTATTATATGTGTACAACGATTGCTATATTTTATTTGTGTCTTCTATAAATGCGTCCTTTATAATTAATAGATTGCCTGGTTCTTAATGATTTCTGTGTCTTCGAAGATACCCAGCATTGTTTCAATCGGTAAATAACCTTTTTCGTGACAAATACACTTGTCTATTTCTTTCTGCAGTAATTTCATGATAATTTGTTACTCAGTAATTTCAAAGAAATAATAAGCATATCTTATTGGTAGAGTTCAGGTAGAGCAGACTGGACCATTGAACAAGTACGGAGACTACACTGAAGTACTCGTAAGTGGTATATTATGTAAATTATTAATACAAGGAAACGAATTAGGAAATTGCAGTAAACTTAACATTGGAATTGACCTTGTTCACCAAAGAAGGTCGTGATTTTTGAATCAAAAAAATAATTTATTTTATATTATGTAACTTTGCTGACCTTTGCCGACCGTTAAGCAGTGATATTGGAAAGAAAATTTCTGTATCAAACCACTGAATACCAAATAAAATGAGAATGCCTTAATTCTCTGCATTTAGTTGAGATATTAAATTATATTTTCCTATGTACTAAGGTGAGATTTGTGGACACAGGAGAGTCTAGATGGGTCTCTATCAGTGACTTGTATCAGTTGACACCAGAGCTACTCAACATTCCATTCCAGGTAAATTTATGATAAATAAGTTGAAATTGAACTAGCAAATATATTTGTTTAAAGTAGTTGCAAGTTTATATTTTCTCAATTTAATTTAAATTGACAGGCAGTGGAAGTGTACGCATGTAAAGTGAAGCCGTTTGACAATGATTCGCGTTTTACAGAAAAGGTAACACCTTTCATTTGTTTGCATGAAATGATGATGATGATATGCATGATGATTGCAGTGGTGCCTAACAAGATGTGTAACGTACATGCATTTTATACACTGCAGGCAACTCGACATGTTTCCCAGAGAATTTTACACCAAGAACTAGAAGGAAAAATTGTCCTCAGGTATTTTTTTTCTGTTGTGTAACTGGAATGAACAATGCATTTACATGTGAGCCTAAAGACTGTTGAAAATTCTTGAACCATGTTTTACCTCAATCTTACTCATTGAGAAAGTAAAGTACCCGGTATACATGTGTACTGGCATGCTAAGTTTACGTCATTTGACTTTAGTCTTGGACATACACTATGGTTAGATCCACTAGTAAAGAGACAATACTTCGAGGAGAGTGGGGTGTTTGTTGACAATTTTGCTGTCCATGAAGAACTGATCGAAATGAACCTGGCTCTGAAAAATCCAGTTGTAAGTTTACAAATGCATAACCTCGTGTAAAAATAGATACTCCTTGAAATAAAACAATGCAGTAATCTCAAACATGAAAGCCAAGTGGCATTCTTACGGTTGTGTATCAATGTGTGAGAAGTATCATGTGTAGTGATAGATACTTTTTAATATTTCCAGCACATGGATGTTCTGTATGCGGCTTGTGAAACAGGTGGAATAGAGCTGCCCGAAATATTACGACCTGCAACACAGCCATGTTTTGGTTTCAAGTAAGGTTTAACCAAAAAAAAAGTTGTGCATGTTGTAAAATCTCTTATAAATTGCAAACCGAATGGTATAATTAGGGAGTACAGTTTTTAAGCATAAAGAATAAGATTGTGTAACCGCTATCTTAGTGTGAAAATTGAATAGCTACACTGTATAAATTGAATAGCCTGCTACATCGAGGTGATGTTACATCTGTATGTTGCAGTGCATATGGCATGCCAGTAACTTACAGAGCTGTTGAGTTTCCGAAAGAAGCTGGACATCACTCAGTCCGGGTGCAAGCAGTGGAGGACCCTGGACTCTTCTTTGTACAACTAAATAAGCACCACACGTTGTAAGTCCCATTATCGTAAACCTGAAATATTTGTGAACAACTGCAGTGCAATGCCAAAAAAGCCCACCAAGTAACAAACTGAAGTTACAGAATGAGAATGTCCGAAAAGACGATCGATTTGCAACATATTGATTCATAAAAATGTACTTTACCTGGATTCTCTCTCCTTTAGGCAACGGGACTTAGAAGTCAGTCTGCAAGATTCTGTGAACTTAAGAGACACTGATGACAAATGTTTAAGTAACATTAAAGTGGGATCACTTATTCTGGCTCAACTACCAATTGAAGAGGAACAAGTGTAAGTGCATTAATGAATACTTGAGAAATGAGGAAAAACTGACAGCAACCACATTAATGTCGATATCGGCAGAAAGGATTACAAAGTTCAAAATCATAATTCATAAATCGTCAACTGAATTAGAAGTGACGTTTCCAATAATGAAGAAAATTACATAAATGTTAATAGTTAATTGGATTGTTATTAGGTGGTACCGATGCAAAATACTTGACATTAACACAGAAGAAGAAACATATGAAGTCCTTTATTTGGATCATGGTGATACTGCTGTAGTTGAAATGCATACTGTCAAGCCATTCCCATCGCATTTTACCAATAGACCGTTCCTGGCTATAGAATGTTCACTTGCATATCTAAATCCTATTGGTGAGTATATCTTGGATGTACACGTTTTCCAGTTGGAAAAGTTAACAAAATATATTCATGTCATAATTTTGTCGTCAACAGCCAAGTTGATTCCTAATGACTGGAGACACGTTTGCCTCTCAGTAATGAGTATGTTATGTCAGCCATTTAAGTTAGAATTCTTACCACCTACAAGCAGGAAACCAACTGACCACTTGTCTGAGATAGGTGGCCTAAGGACACTACCTATTGACCAATAATTTACTCTTTTGAGATACTTATACATGTGTTGATACCTTAAAATTGTAGAAGGGGTCTGGTCGAATGAGTCGTCAGATTTCATTTGGGATATAACAGGTTCTGAAAAGACATGCATGGCAAAGGTAGGCGTCAAGGGTTGAACATAATAAATTGGTTTTATTTCTTGGTATTGTTAAATGGATTGTTTCATTGCAAGTGAAGTAAAATAACCTTGTGTTATAGATCATAGAGACCTGTGAAGGAAAACGACTTGGAAACGTACACTATAAGATAGAGTTGATCGACACAAATTCCGAAATAGACATAAATATTGCACAGGAACTTGTAGCCCGAGGATTTGCCAGACCAACAAAGGAGTTGGCTGAGGTATTCATTAAGTACAATTACATATCATTGGCTACATTGAGATATGTGACACCGGATGAAGTTCTGTATTTTACTTGCCTCTATTTTACTTATAATCTGTATTTTACACAGATTTTATTGGCACATTTTGGCATATGTGTCAAAGAGCCTATAGAATCACGATTTGTCCGTCGTTGTCATTGTGTTTGTCTTTGACGTCAGTGCGCAATCAAGCTGAGTGCACTTTGACTATAGGCATAGGTTTTAGCAATACACAAAGACCACTGACAGTGGCGACATCCGAGGGTGTCGCCCTCACACTCTTGACTCTCTGTTATTTGTACACTTGAAATTTAAAAAATATATCTTACACACATGCACCTGTGTCCCCCCAACAATATCTGGCAAATGTTATATGACTCATACCTGTACTCTTGATTTGGCAGCCATATTCATCTTTTTGGCTCAAGTTTAATCCACATCACCAACAAACGTTACATACTTTGACTGTACCAGTTTTAATTTATATTCAAATATCACACAGACGGAGTTTACACTCGGAATGCATCTGGACAATGAAGAAAACATGGAACTTCGCAGGATATCACATTTGTGCGGTGCATCGCTTGCAGTGCAGGTACACTTTCAGCGTTTCTTATTCTACAATATTTTACCCACACATACACCGTTGTTTGCTGGCAAGGTGTCTTGTTTGTTAGCAGATAAATTTATTTATACGTCTAAATTTGATTTGTACAGGATAAAGATGAGCAAAATCAACTGGCAGAGGGAATACTGCAGATCATCAAAAACAATCCGACGTAAGCAATGTTTTTTATTATTAAATGCATAATAAACGATAAACAGCAAAGTAGACGAATAAAAATTTACATAACGGCATGTATTATGAAATATTTCACATACTTTTTGAAAGGAAATTCAAAGAAATACGGGAATGTGGAGGATTGAAGAGCCTGTGTCGCCTACTTGGTTACACTAAACATTCGAGTGTAATGCACGTGCTGCTAGAATGCATATCGGATCTGGCCGGAGCCGATGAAGAGTAATGATTTTGGACTTGTCTATGCATTAGTAGAAGATCAAAGTATCAAGTTCTCATTAGTAGTCCATCAAATTAACAGTGAAAAGAACTTATTCATACTCGCTTCTTTGGTACTTTTGTAGAAATTGTTCAGAAATATGCAGATACAATGGCATACAAAACATTGTCAGTGCCTTCGCACACGTAAGTTTTAGTGCAGTGTAGTGCATCATTTGTTTTTGCATGTTATATGATAGTACAGTTTAAGAATCAATTTAAAAGTGTGATTTCTTTCCTAATGAATAATAATCTCAAACATGTTATTTATACAATGCAGACAGAAGATCCTGAAGTGAAAGTAGCTACACTGAACACATTAAGGAACTTGTCCGAAAGGTAAACACAAGAATGTCTTTCAGTTGGTGGCCCACCGTCCGCTTTGGTCGTTGAAACGAAATGGGAATATAATTTAATGTAAAGGCTTCTATTCAAATTCCAAAGAAAATAGTATCTTGCAGGATAAAACAACATCAGCATCTTGTGTAACATCTGCGTAAACATTTAATGTACAATTTCACTTTGCAGTTACATCTGTGGAGAATATATGATCAGCCACGGAACTCTGGGCTTTCTGAGTCGGTTCATAAAAGAGCAAAAGGATGAAGGTATTCTGTCCGTTGGAGTTGATCTATTATCATCGCTTGTGCAGCACAAAGATGAGTGAGTTTAAAACAGTTACTTAAGCTTTAGTTGCGTTAATGTCACTAATTGATGCGTTCGTGTTTATTTAGGAAAACAATCACTCAATAGCTAATAGATAGGAATTTGAGAAGGAAAGACGATTTTTACTTACATTTACTTTGTTCATTTTCACTAGTTTAGAGATGTCCAATCTATGTTTTAGTGATGGTACGTTACTGTTGAACTCCGGTTGTGTAGATGCTATATTGGCATTACTACTGAGGGTATCTGACACAGATTTACACCAATATTGCATACGATGTCTTACTGATATGACTCTCAATAACAGCAGGCAAGTAACTTCAATACTTCTAGTGATAGATTTCAGGGGTCATAAAGGAACTGAAAACCCTTGGAAAGTGTTTAAGCCTTCCCATTATATTGATGTGTGAAAGCTACAGGAAAAGTCAGGAAATTAACCGTCGGTTCGGACTCGTAGTTCTTTGTATGAAGATGCAATTGAAATAAGTGACAATTTGACCTTCTGTTACAACTTGTACCTAATGTGAACCAATTTATCATCAAGTAATTTGTGTCTGTTTCCAGAGTTTTGGAGTATTTGAGAAAGGAAGGTCACCTCAGAAGAACAATCTGTATGATATTCAACTTGCAAACAAATGCAAAGGTTTTTATTCTTATATTTGTTGAATTAAGAAGTGCTTTGCCTCCATTCTTGTAAGTTTCCGGTATTGTTTTTAAATAGCACTCAACCCAAGAAAAATAAGTCACAGGGAACTGTGTATTAATCTCCTTGTTAAGATAAACCAGTGATACCTCTTAATGATTTCATAACATGTATTTAATATTTGTATTGTTTAGATACAAATACAGGAAGCATACCTAACCCTGTTACACACGCTTGCACTCAAAAGCAGAGATGTTAGAGAAGTTCTAGCCAACAGTCTCATTGAGCCAACAGTTCGATTGTAAGTATAGCTTCAAGAAAAATATTTTTGTGTGTTGTTGATGGGAAATTTATGAAAAGCGCGACATTTTCAAGCAAATGAAATTTGTTTCAGAATTAAAGCACGAAATTCATCGGGTGAACTCAGAGAAACATGCAGCGATTTACTCAGTATGTTGGGCAGTGTCGTAACGAGTGACGAAAGGTCCGGTGAAAAGAAGTCTAATCAATCGTCTCGTCAGTTGTAAGTATTTTTCATGTATATTTATTGTTAAACTAAAAAAACAGTATAATTTAATGTGAACGAGTGAGCCTTGTCATGTTTAAAAGAATTAGGGTCTCTTTTTCAGAAATTCAAAAGAAATACAACTGCGACCTCTAAGCAAGGATATTTATGTTGAGTTAAGAACACGCAGGTATGTAGGAACTACTATATTAGTCCAAGCCTAATGTGTTGCCTATAAATATTGCATTGCACGCATGCATGAAGTTTGGTGCAAGTGATGCAGGTTGAAAACGTGATACTCACCTGCCCTGCAGGTAGCAATAAAAATATACAAGTGTTCAAAATTGCATTACACATTACAGCAGGTACGATTAGCACAAGACATGAACAGTTGTTTTCACTCTGTCATTTACTGATTGTTTTAGGCCAGAAGTGTTATGGACGCAAAATCGTCACAGCATAGCTCTGACGATTTTGGTAGAAAACGGTTTGGGTGTTTCTGAAGACTGCATCACTGCAACAGATTCTGCAATACAATTTAGGTATGTATCTAGACAGTTATTGCACATTGTCCGACGTAACAAGTGAGGAATATTTGCACGTTTTGTAAATAAAAAAAACGTACAATGTTTCAGTTGTCATATTAAAAAATCTGGATCCTATAAATAATGTCATAATGGCGACAGGTTTTGTTATAATTTTCACTGCCATTCTCTAGGGCTGTCATTGGAGACACTGAATACTCATTCCACTTCCATTTGTACGAACTAATCTATCCGGAAAGCAAACAGCTACGTAAGGCTCCGAAACAAATTGAGATAGGATTCCACAAGAAAAATAAGGGACGATGGCCTCGCCTCATGAGGGAAAAGGGAAAGGTAAGGGAAGGGGAATTATTAATTTTGTCCCTATGCAAAAATAACACAGTATCTGGTAAGTAATCAAGTTAGGCTAATAGTGTGTTTGGTTGTGTACTGTTTCAAACAGGATACACTGATCCACTAAACTGTATTTTTATCTCATTCTTGACGAAGGATATAAATAATAAAAACAGTTTGTTTCACTATCATTAACTCTTTGTACATGGGTTTTTAACTTAGGTGTACAGACAGCTGAGACCAGATTTAGAACACTACATTGATAGTGACAGTGAATCAGATTCAGACGAAGAAAGGGAAACTAATGACCGTCCACTTGAAATACTGAGAAAAAGTAAGTCACATCAGACTTTTTTTCTTTTTTTTTTGAAAATGAAAGTGCTCAGATTAAGTAAAAAGGTCAGTGTCTTTCAAATTCCAACTAAAGGATTTCAATATTAATAAAAGAAATTCATCCTTCCGAAGTAAATAAAGTGAATCTGTTGCCACTTCAAAGTAAGTAAATGAGTTATATGAGCATTTCTGTATTATTTCAGAGAAACAAAGAAGCCGAGGAATCACATTTCCGGTGGATGCCAAACCTATTGTTGAATATGATGCTATACCGGAGCCACTGCCATATGAAGATTCTAATGAGACGGATGACCGAGAAAAAATTAAGGATGCATTGGATTCAGACGAACCTTCTGATGTGGAGGTTCATCGTGAGTCGCTTGGAATGGAGTACGTCGACGAATTCAATCCATTTGGAGCCGCATAACTTGGTGGTTAAATCAAATTTATCAACTGCAAATTGGAAAGTGTTGCTGGCATTGCAGGTCATTAAAACGTCATTTATTTAAAATTAAACTATTATTTTAAATAATTGGAATATTTGTTTTAAAATACGAGAAGATTTAAGTGGTCTTCGACACGAAATATGTCGTTAATTCCGAGCACGAAAGCATGGTGCCATAACTAGAAATCCAATCAATTTTCCAGGAAAGTAAAAAGATATTTTCTTTGATACACATGTGGTGAAAAGGCCGTCTTATATTGCGTTATTACGCAATTTATCAATAGTCAATAATACGGGAAAGTGTTATGTTACTGTTACGTTACAATATTTAAATAAAAAAAAAAAGAATTCTAGTTAGTTGTAATTCAGAGGTCTATTTGCTGATCACGTTTGTTGCATCCGTTCTTGCAGAATTTGTTCTTTATAAGCGGTGCTATTGAGTTTTATGTGCAAGTGTTGCATACGTTTTTAACGAATTGATTACTTTTTTCCGAGTGCATGTACAAATCATGATTCGACTGGTATTACTTTTCAGTGACACAATTATTTTTATAAAGATTGAACTTGAATGTTAAATTGTACTTGGATTGTAAATGAATGTTTGTTATTCATTAATCAAAAGCAACAAGTTGCAATAAATTTAAATACGGTTTTTTGTTTTGTTCGTTTGGTTTTTTTATTTATGTTGAGAAGCAATTGAAACTTTAGTTCTTCTTTGCTTCGTCCGAGCCAAAGCAGCATTGCAGCACCAAACAAACGAGGTGTCCAGATAGGAGTACTGACCCTCATGCCTCCCCCCTACCCCGACTGTTGGAATTGTCTGAAATGGCCAGAAATGCATTTTCCCCAGTCCGGGGGGGGGTGGAGTCCTGGTCAGTTTTTTGCAATGGCGGCACACAACACAAATGTAGATTTCGTCCAATACATAGACCCGCCAGCTGAGGCATGAGGATCGAATATGGCCAAGTGTTTAAAAGTACAGTGTTTTGGCACTGACATATTGTCGAGGGGCCAAAATGAAAATATGAAAATAAAAAGGTATCAAATGAAAAAATATTGATTTAGAAACATATAAGCGAGGACAACTGTATTTGTTTTTTAGCCTTGATGTTTGGGAATGCCCACAAGAAACAAACATGCTTAGTTACCAGCGTCATGTAACTAGGGCAGCAAATTCGACGTACCGCACGCACGGGTGACGTATCTTAAAGGTTAAGGTCAGCAATATGACGTCAGTTGTTTCCATGGCGTATTATTGGTTTCAAAAGTTGCTGAAAGAAGTAAAACGCTTAAAAATTTGGAAATGGATTATTGGCTCAAATTATAATGGCATAAAAGAAGGATGTGAAGTTATTTTACAAAAAGAAATGCATTGTAAATCATGCAGACAGAAATGAAGAAGAAAACTGAAGTTACGTCAACATTCAGAGAGTTTAAGCTCCCGCTCATCAATACAGAACAAAAGAAACCAAAAGAATTAACAACAATCCAGCCAAATGTACACAAAAATACAACAACCAAATCGTTGACGTTGATCCCAGCCAATAACATAAACAAAGAACCAGACCAGACGAATCTCCGGATAAATGTTGAGAAGATAGTGAAGAACCTGAGGAGAGAAATTACTGAAAGTTCTGAAAGGCACTCGTCTGAAGATCTAAATGACTTTGTGCTGAAAAATTCATCCTGTTACCAAAAACCTCTAATCTATTCCATTGGTAAGATAGGTCCTCGAAGGCATAAAGCTACTTGTGCTTTTGACATGCACAAAATTTTACACGATCGACTTGCAGATTCTAAGAAATTTCTATCGCGATTGAATTTCTTGGATGGAAAAAATATCTGGGAGCAACCCCGTAAAAGTTTGGTGAATGCAAGTCCTGGTGAAGTATGCAATCTACCTCGCATTATAAACATTCACTTCCCCGAGGAAACTGGCATCAATAGAAACAAAGGCACGTTTAGCTGGCGAGGAGAAGAAATTCAAGTTTCCCATGGACAGAAATGGTGGACACCCAATGTTATTACAACCAATGTTGAGATAAAATGTAATTCTTCCAGTGATGGAAATAACTTGAAAAATGACGTTTTTGATTTGTACCAAGGCCGAGCAGGGCATTGGCTGAAAACACCCCACAGCAAAGAAATCATTGGATTTCCAATGGACACAAAGAAGAATGAAAGTTCTACAACAATTGATTCCCTAAAGTCTGCGGAGCTGCATGCAAGTCTCAGCCAGCTGGAATGGCTGAAAAGCGACAGAAACACCCCATCTTGCAAAGTTTCTACAACCAAATTACAAATCCCAGATGAAATTTCCGTTGAGAGAATCGCACAAATTAAACGACCGTCTTGGTTTTCACCGCCCGTCCCTTCCGCCAAAGTCAGAGATCGTTCTGTTAGAACTAATGAAAACCAACCAAAAGAGCCAAGTTTGTCTTTAGTGAACATCGGTGGATGTTTTGGGCGACATGAAAAGAAAAACCCGGACACCCAGAGTTTTGAAAGCTTATTATCTTGGGAAGATGATAAATCATTGTTGAAAGAGAATGTACCAGGTAATATTTTGTAGCGGTTCTAATCAGGATTGGTAAATAATTTGGGAACAACAGAAAAGGAGCGGCTGAGGATTTATAAATTATACTTATTCCGCTTTAGAACATTAGAATTTTAAGCTATTTCCACCATGGACAAAGGCCATTATTATTCTATTGTACATATAAATAGGGCAGCAAAACGATATGCCGAAATAGACACTTGGGTACACCATGGATATAATAACAATAAATGACATAGCTTTACTCTTTTAAGGATACGCTCTTACTGTGCATCTGATTTTAAATTTAGTTTTTCTTAAACGGATCTCACAAATTGGCAAAATATGTGACAACTGACTATTGTTTGCGGTTTATACGAATTCATCTTAATCGACGTACCATTTCTCTACTCTGTTCTCTAAAATTTCTACCTCTCACGGCTTGTTAGTGAAAAGTGGCACAATTTCTGTTATTCTATAATTTCCGAAATGTTGATGCATATTTGGAAACTAGTTACATTTGATTTGCCCCTTTTTTCCTAATAGTTTCTTTCTTATTTTTCCTTTTTCCATTCTTTCTTCATTTAGTCAAAAGTTTGATGAGAAAAAAAAGGCCAAAGGATAGCATTATTAGAAAACCTACAATAACGACTTTAAAATTCACCGAGCCATACTCCGAACCCATCCGAGAATGTGCAGCGACTGGAAGTACCGGACCCATGACACCGAGAAATACTGCGGTTGAAGACTTTGAATTGGCCACTCAAACTAGTAATGAATATGCAGCACTGTTCCAAAAGTGTGATGAATGTTTGGAGAAAGATTTGAGCTACAAGAGTCTCATGAAATACAAACAACAAATATCCGAGACAAATGAAGTCATCAAGAATATATGTGATTCATTTGATACCTTCGACACAAGACCCCAGCTGATGAGGCCAAGAGCAGCCCATCCAAGAAGAAGGACTCCTCTTGTGGTTAGTGCATCATTCAAATAGTTTTTAGTCGGTATTTTATTTCGATCTTGCAGAGAAAAAATTAACCGGTACAGTTCATATGATCCATGTACGCCGACAACGATAACAGCAATCAAGGTTTTTCCAAATTATTTTCCCTGCTTAAATTAGGCTAATTTAGGCTAATTTAATAGCCGTAATATTGATAATAAACTATTTCTTTACTTGGTAACTTTTTGGGATGACGGGTTAAAATGCGTTGTAAATATTTTGCATTTTTGTACATATGTAATTATCTCACAAGCCATATAGACGTAGAAATACGATTATGTGGAAGGCAAGGTTGAGTAAAATATATGTGTATCGCTATAAAAAAAAAAACTATTTTTGGGGAGCCTGTAAATAAACAAAACGACAAGATCACGTCCATTTTAAACTTGACTAGCCGACTACTGTCTCAGAATGAAATAACGTTTGATTACACCGACTACTGTCTCAGAATGAAATAACGTTTGATTACACTCTAATTCTATTTCCCTTTTTTTCAGATCAGAAATGTGATTCGAAATTGATCGTTACATTTTTAATAAGTCACATACGAAAGTACAATCAATAAATTCCCTGGAATAATGCAACGGGTGACTGTTGTCTTTTTGTGGCGCTGAACGAACTTTATGATGACTTTGCCATCCTTTGTCCCCATTCCGTCCACGAACCCTACATTTATCGGAAAGAAAAAGTTAGTAAACACACGCACTAGCAAACTGCATAATTTGCGGAGGAGATGAACGCTATGTTGGGGGAAAAAACATACAGACATACTGAGCCCACAGACATACTGAGTCCGAACAAAACCCAGCTTGAATCTTTGAATTTCTTTTTTCAAACCAAGATACTATATCGAATCCGAACAAAAGCACAGTTAGAATCCGTATTGTTAATAACGAACAATAGATGAAGGCATGTCCTATGTTCTCGCTCATTCAGGGCTCAAGTTTTCAGACTAGAAGACACCCAGAAAAGCATCTGTCGGTACAGGTGGAAAGGCGTTACAATTTGTATACGACAGAAATTATCTCACCGAATAAACAGCCACATCATCCTTTCCACACACAGCGGCCGCCAATGCTAAAATGCAGGCAGTGTGCCCAATGTAACAGGTGGAAATCATTGGTTTATCCAGATCAATCCGAACTTCACGGAATACTACCAAAAAGAGACATGTTAAAGCACAATGGATTGCTAAATGACCAAAACTTTCTTGAAAATGAGATGAAAAGTGAAATGATGGATTTGTGATCGAAAAGGTGATGATAAAACTTGTGTACGATGGGGAAGTGGTTGGTGATAGTAATAATTAGGGACGTTTAGCTTGAGGTAAATTGGTGCATGACGTGACCTGAAACGTGGTTTTAGCAGGTTTTCACATCAGGCAGAACCTGAAAATGCAGATTTTAAGGTTTTGAGTTAATTGATTATTTTTAAAAGAGATTTGAATAAAAATATATTCAAACTGCACCATGGTATGAAATGATAGGGTTAACTTTTTACATTATAAATTTGCCATGTAAGTTTACATTTACAATACGAAAACATCAGTTAAAGTGACAGTGTATGTTTGAAAATTGATCAGGTTTCATCCAAAACTTGAGACAAAACCTGAGTTTTTGGACCACGTCATGTACCACGTAACCTGCAACTAAACCTCTCTAATATCATACTCCTATTTAAAATTCACATGTCAGATCCCGTAATAGACGCTTGCATCAATGAAAACCGGGCCACAGAGCACGTGCTTTTGTTTACGGGCCGCTTGCATCAACGAAAACAAGGGTGAAACTGGGTTTACGGGCATGAGCCTCGCGAGAGCGAGGCGGGCGATCTAGTGACCATTTAATGTTGACACATCTTCAATTTTTAACAGCTATTTCCAAGATATTTTTTACCCCATACTCATAGATTTTAGCCTCTCGTCAAGGTATAATACTTACATTTCTGGTATGCATCCTTGGTTAATTGCTCGGATGTTTTGGGGTGAAACAGCTTGATGTATGGAATGTTCTTTGCGTTTTTCATGTGACCGCCGATCATCTCACCTTCCTTCACCTCTTGCAGAGTTCTGTCCTTTAATGTGTTTTTAGTAACTGAAAATGTACAGTTATCTTACTCAAATTATACATTCTCGTTAAATGCGCTTTTCAGTTCGAGAACGAAAGATTGATGATGCGTACCCTCTGAAGGTTCTGGTAGTTCACCCTTGAAGTTAGGTTCTCTTCTAGTGTCAACTATCTGTGTTGCTCCTTCTTCCACAATCTTCTGCATCTCTTCAAAAGTTCTTAACAAACGGATATCCTTCTCAACACAAAAATTCCCCTCTTTCGGCTGAATATACAAGTAAAACTATCGTTAAAAGAAATTCCTTTTGCTGGTGTGAAATTTTCTATTGAATCACGCGTGGACTGAAATCGTTTTCATTTCTATTCGGCAGCTGATCTTTACATAAGCTTTACATTTGCACTGTAGGAAAGCTTGATAAAGAAAATGAATAGGATTTCATGAATTGGCTGCCATGTGTAAAAGTGACGAAGTATACATTTTAAAAATGGACTTTTTATAACATACCTTGGGTTCCTCACCAGTCTTTGTAGGATAACCATCCTTTATCCATCGCAGCAAACCTCCATTTAAAACAGATATATTTTTGAAACCATGCAGCTAAAATATAAAAACTAGAAACGTCGTTACGTCGAACGTAACGTCATGTGTCTGCCGAATGACGTCTTAACCACGGCAACAGCAACAAGACATTTTTGTTTTGTCTTGGTTTCTATTTTGATGGTTATCGTCTGTTTCGTTTTGTCTTGGTTTTTATTTTTACAAGTTTTTTAGGCGGACGACCACATACTCTGTCATTCGACAGACAATAAATCTGACATATATAAGTGTTTGCAATTTTCTTCTCAGAGAAAATTACGGTAATAACATTAAGGTTGGCATTTAGTCTACTTAAGTGATAAATATCACTATTGATTACCGTGAGTACACACAAACATTTCTAAACGTAGTGCACAAAAGAAAATATGCTAGAATAAAATATGCACTCTAACAGTCCTTCGTTTCCAAGGGAAATTTCTTGATTTGTGAGCGCGATTGTTATTAAGGACCAAAGGTTGATTTTCTATCGAATAAGGAAATTTAGGTTAATTGTTGAGATAATTACGAGCTTAAAAAGTTCGAATGTCAACTTTATTTTTGAATTCTGTCCCAGGATTGCTTAAATGTGACAGAATAGATCGTAAACATGAAGCACTGCTGTATTAAAACACTAATACAAACTTCACAAATGTCTGGATTAGAATTAATTTTGAGTTTGTTTACAAAATTCTCTGTGCCTATACTGGGTCAAGAGATAGGAGAATAGATCTAAAACACTCAACAAACTATAAATACTCGGATGATAAGGGCTCCTCACGAGGACAGATTTAAGTAGATGGTGTAAATCTGTTATCACCCAAGTTCTGAAGCTGTACACTCTGTAAACATCACATTACTTATTGCGTTATTCTGTTCAGCAGCTTCTGTATCCAGGTTTCGATACATGCTGCCGCTCCCTTAGGCATCCTAGACTGCATCCTGGAATTCTGAGAACAGTTTATTCCTTATAAGCTGGGTGACTATTCCTGATTGCGTCAGGTTTTTTTTCCCACCACACGAGGAGAAGGGGGATGGGAATACACGGATGGTGAATGAGTGTGAAGACAGTATTGTGGTGTTATGTAATGAAAAACCACGCATATGTTCATATATTTAGCACTTCCCGGCTTATTTATTGCACTGTACGTTTATACATGTAGAGGGCTCCGGAACTGTACCATTGGCTGTACTTGTCTTTGAAGCTGTTGTACCCCAGTATATAAACGAAAGTAGAGCTGCTTTGGACTACTCTGTACTCACACTCACTCTCTACTCTCTCAGCTGCTACTGGCCCCCCTAGACAAGTACAGACCATACAGCTCCGGCTTACACTGTAATCTTAGTTACAATAAAGACACTGTTTAAAACTATCTGGACCGTGTTTGGAGTTACTTTGTATTGGAACCACTGGAGAAAAGCCGAAGACAACAGTGGCAGGCGAAGGAAAGGATGACTGTGTTGAGATCTTAATTCTTACATTCGTTTTCCAGTGAGACAAACGTGCAAAATACAAATGAACGAATAGACACGTCAAAAACCTTTAGAATCAAATAATCTTTCCTGATATTTCAGTTGTAAAAATTAAACAACTTTTATCAACATTTCCATTGCACAAGTTCTATTAAAACGCGTTTTATTTGCCCTTTTTTGTTCAACAAATAGGTCTTGTTCATGTAATAACATGTACAAAGTACACAGTTAACCTGGGTGTGTCCCAAATCAAAGCAATCGAAAGACAGACCACCTTAAGCATGTGAACTTATTAGGTGATATTGACATTTTGGATTGTTTTGTGATTCACGTGATAAACAATATCAGATAATGTGAGGAGAGCCCGAGTCAACTCAAGTGTCGGAATTATCTGCCTACCTGTGCACATGGGAAATGCATACATTTGCATAACTATATTAGGGAAATTTATACATGTGCAAAAAGTAGTAATGCATATGTACAGTCATATACTCATGATACTATCTCGTAGAACAGAGAAATTTGGTTTATTCAAGTGTCAGTTAAAATAATTTATCATCACAAGGGTCTTACGTAAAATTGTGTACATGTGTGTCATATAAACATAAAAAGGACATGTAATGGGAAAAATGAGTCTTGCATGGGGATAAAAAAAACCGCAACGAAATATAGAACAGGTTAAGGAGTTTCCTAATAAAGACTATGTACAGATAAGGAAGTTTTCAGCGGACAGTGAATGACGAATATGGGCATTACCTGCCGTGGTGTAAATTGTCGTTACCTGTGGTGGCTTATGATGGGTACTTTTCCCCGCTTAACCCCCTCAGCACCGCAAGGGTCTGGAAAATGGTGCTTTAAAACAGGATAAAAGGGGGGGAGGGGCTGAAATTACAGCCACTCGTCACATTCAGTTTACATTTTGTGAAGTGTCCCTCCCATACAGGTCAGTGGGCCATATGACCAGTTTTCAGTAGGACCCACTTTGATCCATGTGCTCACCACTGGGGGCCGGGCCAAGAATGGCTTAAATGGCGTTTTTGGGCCATTTTGAAGGTGGGGGGGGGGGGCACCATGTCGCAGTGACTTGCTTGGTGCTGAAGGGGTTAACCGTAACTGTCATTACTCCTTTCTTAGAAAACGCAAATTGAGCAATTGAATTGTGTTAATAAACTCGCTGACTTTCTGTTCTCTTGTTAGCACAGTTTTAATTTGTGTAGGGAAAAAGGCGAATCTTAGGATTACTGAGTTATGTGATAACTTCCTCGAATGTTTACAAAAGACATTGGCCAAAGTCATTCGAGATAGAGTGGAACTTCCTTTGGGCGGACCTTCTTTTGCACGACCAACCTTCCTTTGCAAGGCCATCAGACTGTAGATGGAACACATTAAATCACACAGAAAATAACCCTCTTTTGCAAGACCACCACCCATTGGTGACCACTTTTATTCTCAAAATTAGGTGGTCGCCCAAAGGAAGTCTCCTGTAGTTCAACGCCAAATGAGCTCAGGTCCATACTGATCCATTGTTAGTACAAATCAGGCAGGACGTGTAGTCAACTTAGACTGTCGTCCCAAATCAGTTCCAATTAGGGTGATCAGATAGTAAAGATTTCTCGAAACCGTATTCCGTTTTCTACATTCGCTCAAATGATTTGGGACTGTAATTTGGTGTTGTCGGTCACGTCACAAGCTGGGTTTCAGTTCCTAATTTTAGCAATCATTTACTGGGGTTTTTTTTCAACGAGACAATTTTCTCCTGTTATCACATGTGTAAACGTTGTGAGTCATATTCAAAGTAAGTGAGACTGTAGTGTATATCACACTACCAATGAATCCCTGATATGGTTTGCAGGACATATTTACTTGGGAGCTTAATGATTACTGTCCCTTCTAATTATGACCCCCCCCTTTATTAATAAATTTATTTAAAATAATTGAAAATTAGATTATAAATAATTAAAATTATTTTTGTTGTTATGCAAAAGCAAGAGTTTTTATTCAGACCTAGTGTCATTTTCACTGATGGGAAGGCTTTATTTAAATAAACAAAATTAGATGTTTACATCAATAAAAATGGCTATTTCGGTACTTCTAATTAGGCACCCTGTCAAAAATTTGTCTTGGCACGCGGTGCCATAGTTAGAGGAAATACGGTACTTGAAACGACTCGCTCTAATTTTTTTGTTGGAAAAGTTCAATTCAAATGACAATGTGATTTTCTGCTTTTAGGAACGAGAGCAAGTACGTGCGGAAGAAATGGGAGGACATCAGGGTGGGAGACTTCGTACATCTGTCGTGTAACGAGGTGATCCCGGCGGACATCATACTGCTGCACTCCAGCGACAACTCAGGGATCTGTCACATTGATACCTCCAACCTGGACGGCGAGAACAACCTGAAACAGCGCCAGATCGTCTGGGGACTCCGAACGGTAATACACTAACAGTATTATTACTAAATGTGACACGAGGAGCCAGGCACTAGTGGGGTGCAAACTACCCCTAATCGAGACGTCGGTGGTTTGTTTTCCCACAAACACACACCTGCATCAATGCTTGTACGGTGGAACCTGCTCTTGAGCGGCACCCTGCTTTGTGTTGACTAGAATACCGTAAAAGGCAGGAATGCCATTCAAGAGAGGTAAAATAAACATGAATAATAAAGATTCATTTTACAGTGACATTGCTGTAAAAAGGCAGGTATTCTGTAAAAAAGGTGGTGCTCAAAACAGGTTCTACTGTACCCTTGATCGAGAGGGATGGCGTAATAGTATCCTTAGCGGTAGTCCCGAGGCCAAAATAGTGCAAGAAAAATGGTTGTGTGCTAGTCCCAGAAAATGGACTTTGATGGTCACCTCCAAAATAAAGAAAAAAAGATACTTGGTCAGGTTCAATTGGGGGTTGTGGTGGATGGGGGCGGGGGTTGTAGGGGGAGGGGTGGTGGCCTAATAAGAAACGAAATTGGATAAAACTTTGGCTGGTGCCAAAACATATTATGACTTAATCATATCTTGCACATAAAATAACCGTCCGTAATATTATACTATTATTCTATTCACAGGGAGATGACTTCAGACCATCAATGTTTTCACACACAGTAGAATGTGAGATGCCAAATATGCAAATCTATAAGTTTAATGGTGCTATGTAAGTATATAACATATGTTACTAGTTATTATAAAAAATGTACTAATTGGAATGCATTGGTTTATGAATTTTAAGTTAGAATATAAGAATGGTGTAAAAATCCTATACGTGAATGCAGGTTTCTTGAAATCGTATGCAAGTCCTCCTCAACCTAGGTTGGATTAACATGATTTCACATAAAAGTTGGTGTATATGTTGTACAAATGATGACCTTCACCAGACCAAAATTTGTCTGAAAGAATACTCATGCATTCATGTATAGTTTAATCTAGGGTAACATAACCTGATTAACACATATTCCGGTGCATTGGAATGGGAATACTTGTTTAATTTAACACTGTTGTAATATCAAAAGCTTTTGTTATAGCATTTGTTATGCATGGTAAGTAGGTACGTGGTAATTAAGACATGAAAGTGGCCCCTTAGCATACATAGACCCTCGTGATTTTGAATCGTTCTTATGACTTTGTACTAGAATTTTAATTGATGTTTTGAACCATTTATCAATCAGCTCAAAGAAATACATTGAAAACCCTTTGAAGGGTGAATAGTAAGTGAAACTTGTAATATAATAGAAATATGGACTCTCATGAACTCTTCTTAAATACATGTGAAAAAAATACAGTAGAACTTGTTTTGAGCGGCACCCTAATTTTTCAGGGCAAAGATGCCGTAAAAGGCAGGTATGCCGTACAAAAGAGGTAAATTAAACATGAATCATAATGATTCATTTTACAGCGACACTGTCGTAAAAGGCAGGTATGCGGTAAAAAAGGTGCCGCTCAAAACAGGTTCTATTGTATTGAAAAACATTCAAAGTTCACAAAACAAGGAAATAATTTGGTACATTTCGTGTAAAAATTGCAGAAAAATAAGGTTCATGATGGTCTTATACCTGAAGTGCAGTTTTTACAAGTTTGAATCTCTGTCCGCTCGTCTTATTCACAGACTCAACATTCTGCTAACTAATGAACACGATCTAACCTTTCAGTACTCATTTCTTAACATTTATACAGTAAAATACACGATGAAATAGATTCCTCTCGGACGTTTTGTTTTGATGAGTAGAAGAATTCCTGTCGATCCGATAGTAATTTACTTTACAAGTAAAGTGAAGTTTGTATTTCACAGCTCTCTGTGAGCATTATTCATCATATTGGCAGGTGTCACTTGTTCAAGTATTTAAATCTCATGTCCTTTAGGTCAAAATCATTCTTCCAAGCTGAAGATGACAGTGTGATACTGTCGGAAAGTACTTACTTGTAAAAGTAAATTACTATCGGATCGACATGAATTCTTCTACTCATCAAAAGTAAAATACACGTTCGTGTAACTCACATTCAGTGTCAATGCTTTATACTAATTACTTACTACTCTTCTCCCGTTTCTTTCTCTTCTATTTAATTTTATTGTAGAATTCGACAATAGGTAAAAGTTTTCGTATTTTCGTGTGTTTTTTTTATAGCGCTGCACTACTCTGCTGATGTTATTAAGACACTTAAATTTCGTTTTGTGACACTTGATGATTATGTCCGTCTGATGTGAATTTCATTTGAAAAATATAAATAAATAAGCAAGCAAAATTTAACTAAAACATAAATTGTACTAGACATCCCAATGAACAACATGCACTACAAAATGCATGGTGCACCACGTTAATAAATACATGTAATGGAAATATTGTTAAAGTGCATGATGAATTGATACACAAACAGGTTCCTAACCAAATTCTTACTGGGACGACTAAGTTTTGAGCACTATGATAAAATTAATTTAATTGTGCAAATGTTCTGTCTCACAGGGTTTTAATTTTGGTTTATCTTGTATATTTTCAGTTTAAACACAACATCAGGTGTTAAAGTCCCCGTCAGCAGGAACAACATACTTCTACGTGGATGTATAATACGCAACACGGACTTCGTCGAAGGAATTGTTGTCTATGCTGGTGCGTAATATATTTGTAACAATGCATGAGCATAAAATGCCCAAAGATAACGTCATTAATCTGGAAAAATAGCTGCACAGTAGAACCTGTCTCGAGTGGCACCCGATTTTTGGATGACAAGAATGCCATAAAAGACAACAATGCCGTTCAGGGCAGATAAAATAAACATGAATATTAAGGAGTCATATCAGGGAAACATGAATACAGTGGAACTTCCTTTGGGCGGACTTCTTTTGCACGACCAACCTCCCTTTGCAAGGCCATCATACTACAGATGTAACACACTAAATTACACAGAAAAGAACCCTCCTTTGCAAGACCACTACCCCATTGGCGACCATTTTTCTTCCCAAAATTGGGTGGTCGCCCAAAGGAAGGTCCACTGTATTAAGGAGTCATGTCAGGGAAAGTTGCCGCAAAAAGGCAAAATGCCGCCCAAGACAGATTCTACTGTAACTTTGCAACTTTACTATTTGTGCGAAAATATTTCAGAAAATTACATACAAACAATTTACACGACTTAAAATCAGTACAAGTAAAAACAACAAAAAGTCACATTTTGTATCGAGTACATTTTCAGGTAACGTTTGCTCGATGTATAAAATGTGCACTGAATACATTTACATCAATTGAAGTTCGGATTTTAAATCGATTGTAAAGATGAATACGAACATCTGTTGTTTGTGTCAACAGAAAATCGAATGAACTGATAGGTATCTGTTTATCTTGCGTCGTAAGTCTGGAGATTAACATAGTAAATTAAATGTAACTTTTAAAACAGTGATTATGAGAGTGACTAAAGCTAGACAAAGTGTAAACTAAATTTCACTCATCAGCAAAAAAAAAAGAACAGTACACAAAAACTGGCAAAGCTTAACTGGCAGTCATGTTTGCGCAATGCTTATTCTTTTCATTAAGTTTCACTGCACAAATATTTTCCCAGTTGATTAGCACATTTCATATATTCGATCTATTGATTAATTCTAATCATTATACTGTACTCTAATTGTAGGTCATGACACAAAGGCCTTGATGAACAACCGTGGTCCACGTCATAAACGCAGCAAATTAGAACGAAACATAAACCGTGACGTCATTTGGTGTGTCGTAGCCTTGTTCCTAATGTGCTTCATGTGTTCACTTGGTAGGTCCAATTCTTTGTGATACACTATGATAATTTGCAGATATGACCAACTATTAGCAATTAAAACGGGCGCCATTAAAACATATGCGGAAAACCTTGCCTTTCATAGTTTATTGAAAATGTTCCCTCTACAAAGGTTGTCCCTGAATGAAAATATGTGCTGACCATTAATGTTTTGTATGTTTTCATAATTTAGGTGCGGGACTATGGCAGGAACATTTCGAAGACGTTCGAGACATTTATTTCATTCCATACGAAGATGAAGACAGATATAACTCTGCATATCATGCATTCCTTATATTTTGGACTTACGTCATACTGTTCCAGGTAAACTTATCAATTTGTTAGTGCGCAACTTAATTTTGATTTGAAAACGGTGAGTAACAGCTGTAAATGTAATACCGAATGAGATAGTTGTGAACAGTTGTTGCTTTATGTCACGTCAAATGTATAGTATTAAAAAAAACGCTTTGTGAATAAAAGATCATTGCTAACATATTAATAGTGAAATTGACCAAATGAGGAACATGCAGCAAAATGTGTAGATGAACATGCTTTTTGGCTGATTTAAAGCAATGCTTTATAGCAGCCTGTGGAATCGGTCGTGTTATATGCCTTTTTGCCAAATTGGCACACTTCCAATTGACCTATTGACCTAGGACCAATTTTAAAAGTTGTCAAAAGTGTTCATTCAAATTATACTTTTGTCAGAATTCGGAAAAATTAATTAGGTCATTTTTTATC
>JBCAUI010437729.1:0-14023 GCA_038406195.1 Haplosyllis anthogorgicola
CAATTTGGTCTTAAAGCACACTGCATACATGTACCTTGGTGTTGCATGTTGCAAGTGCACACTGTTTGTCCCTTGAGTCAGCTCCCTCAACTCACTGTATGTACCTTGAGCCAACTCCATAAAGAATTTCTAAGTCCTATGGGAAAATACACTGGAAATTTTTTTTTTCCACAAAGTGGCTAAAATGATCTGAAATGGCCAGAAACACATTTTCCCTGGGGGGGGGGCTGTCAACTTGTGTCCAATGGGGGGGGGGGGTCCGTTCCACATATACCTTCATCATTTCACGCAAATCTCAATTCGTTGAACGAAGCCGCTCCAGCAAAGCTAGGAGCGGCTTAATAAATCTTTTTAAAGTCCGCATGAAAGCGCACTTACAAGACAAGGAAGCTAACGATAACACAAGAGTGAAAGAAACAGAAAGAAAACAAAAGGCCAAGAGGGAGTAAAATCCACGTGAGTTGAATCGGAGCCAGGATGTGAGGCTTTATTTACGAGAAGCCAATAAATGCTCTTCAGCCGCAACCTACTCATCATAAGTAAGTCAGTGTTAGTGAACGTTGCATCTCTGTGTCGACGGCACGGCACCTAATTAAATGTACTGGATTTTTACGGTCTGTATAGAACAGTATTTTATTACAAATTATCAAATTATGACGTCTGTATGTAAAGAAGAGTAGGGAGTAGACAGAGTAGTGAAATTAAATCGAATTGGCGATAACAATACGTTAAACACAGACATTAGTACTATATCGCGCCGTACGTTAAAAAGTTTGTCTTGATGTTACGAAGAGATTGGCCGACTTGATAAGGTCATGGGATCGCTGTTTCAATGTTTATTCAAGCTGAACTTTTTTTCAGCTTCTATTTCTCAAAAGAAGGAAATTACACGAACATGCATTTGCTTGCCAATTTTCTTTACAGTATGCTCATGTGCCTTTTTGGATACAGTTGACAAAGGATAGGGAAGTAGTTGTTGAATCTACGAATATTTGGTAGGCTTACTAAAGGTTTTTCGAAATTGGTTTGCCTAAAAATTTTAGCAAATTTTCGCAAATAGGCAGATAAGATTATACTGTCATTACTGAAGTCACTAATATTAATGCCTGAAAAGAGGATTATTTCTAGATTTATTACTAAAATTGGTAATTTTAAATGACCAATTTTGGTTTGTTTACCAACTAAGGGGTGTAGAAATTCGCCTGCCTATTTACGCAAATTTGCCTAATATTTTAGGAAGAATTACTTTCCAAAAAAATTGATTATTTCATATTGTAAGGGTAATTACGTGTGTAGGTTTCACAGGTGTATGAGGATTCACATAAGTATGTATTGTATATTGAGTAAGACACATGTGCTTCTCAAAACGGTGTGCGATGGGGGACAGTACACAATGGGCATGTCTATAAATGGACTTTGTGTACATAGGGGTCTCGATGGGACCTTATCTGCACAGTGAGAGCTTAGGGCTGTCGCATTTATTTCACTTTACGGATGTGAAGATACCTCGATACCTAAATCCATTATTTCAGTGGGGTCTATTTTACAAAGATATATCTTACAAATTACAATGCACTTCCAGAGAAACGCATGAGGTCATGACATAAAGTGAGGAATAACCTTTTAGACGATCGTTCTTGTGTGTATGTCACTTTTTGTGGAACTTTCTCGGGTTTGAAGGAAGCTATTACGCTTTGTAGCCAGTCTTTTTGTTTATAAACCTACAGCAAAATTATTCTTTAATAAAATACTTGAAAAATACGATGAACGAAACAGTTCAGTACGAGTAGTACGATGCATTTTTGGAGCTAAAGTAAGGAAAACGCTTTGCCACAGATGTAACAATTGTCTTTTTTTCTTTTATCATGCAGGTTGTTGTTGAGAATTGGGTATGAGGCTCAATGAGCAGGGTACGCACAGAGCCGGAGAACCTGCAGCTGATCCACCAGCGCTACGAGGACACAGCTCTCGTCATCTTCAGACAGGACCAGAAGCGGTCGCGAGAGCCCACGTCCTTCCTCCAGTACGGGGACTCGTGTCAGAAACACTATTCCTATACCCGAAACGGTAACGCCGCAGTCATTGTTAGGAAGTCAGGACGTAACGTTAATAAAGTTGACGAAAGACCCATCCAGTCTGTATTTTGCGCCATAATGTGACCTTAGGGAGGAAGGAATACGACGAACTGATGATGATGATGATAAGCATTACATCGATTTGATCTCAGGTCAACTAACAATGCAAGCTATTCCAACGCCCTTTTGATATTGTGATTACCAACGAAATTATTCAGCACCAACGAAACGAAATCCTAGCAACAAAGGAAGGTCACACTAACGCATTACATGTGAATAATATAACGTGCAGCATTGACATTTCCCCAATTATAAATGCCTGAAATGTGTGCCTTAAGTGCCAAAAGATAGCTGTGAACAGGTGTATATATTTATATGATGATATTGTAGCTGTGTGTGAGCCTATTGAGCAATCATCAAAATGTGCTTTTATGTGTTGATCATCAGAGATTTTCGTCATTAAATAGAAGTGTCATTCCATGTGCAAGTAACTCCAGTCATTAGGCAATTAAGCATAGTGAGATTTAATTTACAATATTAATTAGCAAATAGTTTTAAGCAATGGAACTTCATCCCATCCTTGACAAGGTGACGCGCCCCAACTCAAAATTGTGGTACGTTCTGTCAGCTTTAGGTGATAGTCCCAGTGTTCGAGTGGGCCACACTTGTACATTTGTACCTGGACCTGATGGTTCCGATGGTAAGGTCTACGTAATCGGAGGTGCAAATCCGAGTGGACCGTTCGCTGAAGTGTATGTACTGGATCTGGCTACATTTAGCTGGGATACCATTGATGCGCCAGGATTTAAAGCGAGATACGAACATTCGGCATTTGTCCCACGGAGTGAGCCGAGTAAGATTTACGTCTTTGGAGGAGCGGACCAAAGCGGTAACCACAACGACATCCAGGTCCTGGATACGGAGAATAAAAGCTGGGATGTGATAACACCGAGTGGTTCCCCACCGTCACCCAGGACTTACCACACCACCGTGTGTGTAGGAGATAGGTTCATTGTATACAGTGGGGGTCATCAGGGTAGTGATCCTGTAGGAGACCGCCAAGTTCACTGCTTCAATGCGGCATCTTGCTCTTGGAGCACTTTGAACGTGCGAGGTGACCCGCCCAAACCGCGGCATGGTCACATAGCACAAGCTGTCGGGAATAAAGTCTACATCCATGGTGGCATGTCTGGGCCAGCATTCTACGATGACCTTCACATTCTTGACCTTGATTCGTCCACTTGGAGGTCAATAAAACAGAAGAAAGGTCACCCACCAGCTAGAGCAGCGCATGGGAGTTGTGTGTATGGTACTGCACTTTACGTTTTCGGCGGAATGAACAGAGATGGGGCTCAAGACGATACATGGAAACTTGATACCAGTAAGTATAAAACGGATATATTGAGAATGGACTTACCGCATTTACCCAAATTGAGGCAGCCTCTTTAATTGAAGCACTCCCCCCCCCCCACTTTTGAGATTTTTTTTTCTGGTTAAACACTTATTGACAGTAGCTCGTACAAAAATGGTTTATCTCTTAATACATGCCAAAATGTACATAAATTTTATGTTAAGCCACACTTAAGTTCGTGGCATTTTTACACCATGGCAAAGTTTGGTCTTTGCTGCGGTTGCCTTAATTCTAGTAAATACAGTAGTTAAATAAGATATATATGTATGCATACAGGTGCTGTGAAATCTTCCAGGAAGCTTTAGCGCTGGCTACTCATCCTCCTTAACCGATAATGGACTTGCAACGTAACGTCATTATCAACCAGCAACACATATAAATTGTCAATTATTGAAGAGTCACTTGTAACATTATTGATTTCTTATCTTCGTTCCTTCTAAACTCACAGCTGCGCACAGTCTTTGTATCAGGGCTCAGATGAATGTTGACTTGAAGTAGGAATTTGACACCCAATGAGAAATCGATCTGTTTGTTCATTTAAAGAACCCCACGTCTGTTAAAAAGCAGTGGCGATCAATCCACATCACCCAATTGGCCCAGTTTCCCATACAAAAGGCTAAACGTAGTCAAGTAGTGTTGAAATGAAATAGAACCCCGGACTAAATTGGGATTTCGTGCAGTGTAGAAGCTTTCAGAGAGCTGAAGATTGAGACTGTTTGCCTCTTCAGTGTTGTCGATGACTGACTATGTAAGGTTTTATAAATTCATAGACGATGCAATGCAAAATTCATTGCTCTTAATAACATTCTTTTCTTTTGAACTGTTCATGAAATTCACACAATAATTATAACAATTACATTTGACTTAATGTGTTTTGATTGTTTTGTATTGACGAATGCTGCAGGCAAAGAAACATAGGTTTAACACGAAAGCTTCAACGGTTTCTGGGCTGTAATAATTGTCTGGCGAAAAAATTTACTTAACAAAAACTTGAGAAGATCTCAACCATCAAATGATCACACTTATCTCATATGATAAATTGTGTGATACTCTTCTTATATCAATGTATATGTAAGCAAATCATACTTTTGAGATGGTTATGTATCTTTGGTTTGAATCTTTGCCCAGACTGCCACTGTAATTGCTGTTATACGTGGGAGGCACATCTGCATCCTCCAGATAAGTGAAACGGCAAAACAAGCCACTGTGGAGTAATTATGAAAATCCAGCTGGATTCAATGTCAATACAATCTCTGATGTTTCAGTCCAGTAAAGAACCGTATTGAAAACAAGTAGGCACGGCTTCCCGTGTTTTTCCACCGGTACATCAGAAGGTTGCAATACCATCTGTCTCTTTCGCCTACCTGTACGTAATTTTGCTGTCGAAATATCTCTGATGTTGGGCCTAAAATAACTCCATATCTTTAACTTATTAAATCTCGCCAACGGAGGATGTTATATTTTATGTTCGTTGATACTTAGATAAGCGTTAGTACATGTACAAGGCGAACGCAATCTAATTATGATGTAGCGGATCTACGTTATTTCCTGTGCAATAAATACATCCTCTACACTGGTGGAAGATCAATGTTTCAGCATTAAATTAAATTATGTACATCTTAAGGGTTGCAAGTTAATGAAGAAAAAAAACTGTCAGAGCTAAACATGTTGTCACCGGTTCTGTTTAACAATGGCAAAGCCGATATTTTTGACAAAATCTTATTTTGGTCACAAGCCTGACGTTCTGCAAAGAAAATATTGCATCACGCAGCATGCAACGTTGAGACATTGCTTCATCTCTCTGACTGACACTCAGGGGACCCAGTCATTTGTTTGGTCTGATTCAATCCGCTAAGCTGTCAGGTTATTATGTCTGGCCATCAAATAAATCAATTCCGTTTCCTTGGAAACTTACTAGTTATCCTCAATTGTATATTCCAGTTTGGCATTGTTAATGTTTTATGGAAGTTGTTCGGGTACTTTGTCGCCCCGGTGCAGACTAAACTGCCGCCGAAATAGTCGTAAGGTTAATGGCATTATTTGCATTATTTGGACTGAGGAGCTTGGAAGGAAAACGTTTACCCATTGATGTGGTTGGTGACTGACTTGAATGGAAGAGGCGCGAAAGCAGTTGAGCTGTAGTTGCCGCCATGTGGACAACTGAGATACCCAAGGTCCACAAAAATAAATGCATGGTGTTGTCTTCAGCTCATTGATTTCATTACAGCCACATTAATCTCTTTGGCTTCGTCTATTTTCAGCGACGAACAAATGGAGCCGAGTGGAGTTGGAGGGACCAGCACCTGCTTGCCGCCTGGACTTTGCTATGTGTTCTATCAATCTGCGTGTTCCGTCCACCAACCCAGACAGCACGGGAGACATGAACACAACACGGAACCAGGCCAAGGAAGTGCTGGAACAGGAAATGAGGATGGGAAGTGCTGGTAGTGTGAGGAGTGTGGGGTCTGGAGGAAGTGCTGGTAGCCAGAGATCTCTTGCCAGTGCTGGTTCACTACCAAGAGACGACAAAGTGCCTTCTGATTCAAGCTCACCAGGTACAACATACACAGCAATTAACAGATGAGACCACCGATGTATATTTCATCTGTTCTGTGTAATATTTGCAACAGTAATGCGATTTGATTTGTTTTTTATTTTATATTTCCTTGTGCAATGTGTGTGTGTAAGGCACAATCAAATACCAGCAGTCTAATTCTTAAAATATTCGGCGATTCTGCGAACGGACAAACATTGCTTGTTAGAGTGATATAAAATGTTCTAACTTTTTACAGCCCAAGGTTCTCCACAACACACAATGCCCACAGGTGTCGATAGTGTACACAGCTCACCAGATGGTAGTGCGGGTGAAGGTGCGACGGGTGAGGCTATCTCGAGACCAGAGAATACAAAAACGGTGGGAATGTGCATCGTTGTAGGAGGCATGGACACAGAGGGAGAAATATTTGACGACTCGCTTGTGATGCTTCTTGATGAAAGCTAGATATTTACAAGTCTCATTCCATGCACTAGTCATTGATTGTTGACTTGGCGCAGAAAGTAAATTGTTGTGTTATGTTTAAAATATCAAATAAGCCAAGTTAATATTTGTCTTAAGACATTGGTAGGCCAAGTCCGTAACTGTAAGATATACTCATGAATTACTACATCTTGTCCCCGACAAAAGCTTAACATATCCCAACGATAAAATGGTCACCATGTGTAAAAACTCAAGATATTCTATTTGCTTTGTACTGATATGAGGTGAGAGTGTTGGCAGTATTCATGGCAACCGTCTCATGACATCAGAAAACTTTCAGTACATTTTACTTGACCGAGAGAGACATGTAAAATATATTTGGTACAAAGTGCAAATTAATCTCAACTAATCATACAGTATTCATCCGTTATTTCCATTACTGCTAGTTCATTTGTTGTAACGAAGATACAGAATCGCATACTTTCTGATTTACGATAATTTGTTATGAATTACGATATTACAATGTGTAAGCCAGTCGAACAGTGAACTGTATATGAATTTAGTTTAATAAACCATGTTGAGAATTGACTTAAATTTGTTCTTACATTTTCGGGGAAAATAACATCAATATGTGCATTAATTTCACTAATACTTTCGATATAAATGATGAAAAAACAACGCATTATATGCCACTCATTTATAATGAGAGTGATTTATTATAATAGCATTTAATTGTATAACAAATTACAAGATAACTTATATATGTAATATTTTAGTAACATTTCAAAATACATGTATTCTGTCTTCAAGATTTAGACGTTTTTATTGAGAATTCTCCCTCAAGGATTTCCATAGTTTAGTTTACACTCTGAACAAACTAAGTCCAAGAAATGCTTTTTCGTTTTGAACTTAGTTTTAGTCTTACAGAACTTGCCAATTTACTCTTTGGTCACCGGAGAATGTTATCAGGGATAAAATAATCATATCTCCCAAGTAGCCTTCACGGTATTTTACGGAAATAATGATGATTAAAGTGGCAACAACCACCTTACTCAAAGCTAATTTTTGCAAAAAAAGAGGAAAAAAGCGTAATTTATCACAGATAAGTAATAAAAGTATCACTGGCTTCATCTACAGTTTATAATTGTACATTGTTTTTTATAAACTTTCTGTCTCGCTGTCTTGATAATAAGAGTTTCGAGCAAGCACTCAAGTCCAAGTGAAATAAGATTCGGCGCAGTACTGGGACCTCAGGCTCTGCTTACATTGGTTGGTGGGAATTTTTTCGACACGATATCGTTGGATATAAAAACTCGTATTAGTGGCCAATTGTTGAGTCTGCTAAAAGCTAATTTTTTGGGGCCCAACACCTCTACGGTGAACGGCCTCAATTGGTTCCCGACAAGTTCGGTACACGTGTACATGTACAAACAACGGTATTACATCTTCGTCCCATACTTTCCAAAATCGTTGTCGAAGTATAGCATGTTGCAATTGTACACTGACGGAGAAGAAACTAACACATGACCAATTGAATGATATGGGGTTTTTTTTCAAAAAGCAAAATAACTGGTTTGTCATGATGTTATACATCGTTCTAGACAACTGAAATTTACAGCTTATGTGACATATTAGTGGGAATAACGGAAATGAGGCTAGACAACTGAAATTTACAGCTTATGTGACATATTAGTGGGAATAACGGAAATGAGGCTAATGTGCTGACTGAACATGGGCTTACTGAAACCCACTAGGTTCAGTGTACCTGTAACCATGGCACATTCGTCCATGCCATGCAGATTCACAATAGCGTCACTAACCTGACTAAAAGGCCAGCAATACCCGTGCTTTTAAGCTTAAGGCAATTTATAAGTCGAGACATATCCTACGCATCTATCCTCTACGACCTCTCCTAGTTTGTGTTGTGAAATGTTAACTCAATAAAGGCAGTAGACCATAACAGGTATATTTTCTCTACATACAAATGTATGTAACATCAGGCCTTTGTCGGTTTAAACTGATAAAATAATATTTTAGTTTTCCCTGCCGAGTACGATAGTTGAACTGTGAATTGTTGGCACATGTAGGATTTTTCGTCACATCACATTTGGGAGCTTGTGCGTGTACATTATACTAGTTCTAAAACTTTTATCATTCCTTGACTATTTGCTGCAACCACCACATTTGAATCCTGAAAGGGAATGTAACATGACATTATCTACTGCTTGAGATGTATGTTGCATTGCATACATTGTTTCTTGTTAGTTTTTGAAATGTTAAGTCATGACATTAAACATTTAATTAGTCTTCCTGTTTGTGACTGCAGTACTCCCTTGAAAATAATGTTAAAATTTCAATTGAATTTTACTTACTGGTCTCCAACATACGGCACTAACAAATTCGTTCGCATCTTCCTCTCGCCTCTCCCTCTCAAGCACACTTCTTACTGTGTCAAACTTGAATGTTAGCAAGTGTTTACTTAATCCTTTGTAGTATATGTACAAGGAGTTATTCTCACTTCCTGCAAGCAAACATTACAATAATCAACATCCATACAATCCAAGATCTATGATCGCACAGTCACCTATTTCTGTGGTATGATAAAATCATAATTAAACCACAAATGCAGAAATAAATGTGCAACAAGACAGATATCTTACCGCAAGCAATATAGTCTCCATCTGATGCCAAACCTACAAAGTTCTTCTCATTTGTGTGACCTCTGAATGTTCTCAAACAGTGCGACTTTGTCGTTCCCCACAACTTCAGCTGACTGTCTGTAGACCTATTCACACAATAAAGACAAAATGTTTAATCATACTGTTTTAATTTCCAACATCCAATAAATGTCTTCATGAATATCACGATGTAACCAACCAGCACTGTGATATTTCTCACAGTGCTGCTTACTACAGTGTAGCACTTTTGTATTATGGAAAGAAACAGCATAAAAAGATTAAATGTGCTTAGATTACTGGTTGAGGGAAAAAAAAGAGTTTAAATAAATATATTACACTTACGCAGAGACGATTTCAGTTCCAGAAACAAATTTTGCATAAGAAACAGCTTTTCGATGCCCTTTAAACACTGCCAAGGGTTGCTTGTTGTTTCTGAGGTCATAGTAATGCACACAATGATCTACAATATTAAAATGTCAATAAAGTTTCAGAATGCATGGCACACGCTGCATCCACCATATGTGGTAATTTACTAAAGTTACATGTTATGTGTATTCGTTACCTGCTGATCCGAACGCAAGGTGATATCTACTTTTGGGGTTGAACTTGACACAACACACGTTTGCCTTAGCTTCAAGTGATGCGACTGAATGCTCCATATTTGTGTACCATAACTTCACTATTAATTAAAATGGTTGGTTTTTATTTGTAAATCTCATTGTTCATCAAATGAAATTCTGTAAGACCATGTGGTCCTCTGCATGAAAAGCAATTTTTTACCAAAATCGAAACTTGGGAGACAAACAGAACGGGGTATGAACCTTTGGAGTCATCAGATCCAGACGCCAGCAATTTTGGATCCATTCTATTGAAATCCACACTCCAGCACCTTTTTTCGTGTTCCTAAAATCAAAATCGTGTAAGTCTTATTCAAGGCCAACACACAGAATGCTGAATATATTTACTGCACTGATAAGTATCACTTTCGTACCTGAAATATTTTTGATTTTACTCCGGTAAATGCATCCCACAATGTCACTGTGCCTTCATAGTCAGAGCTTGCTAGCATTCCTTTGTGATATGAGCTCCATATGATTGAACTGCAATAAATACATAATCTAAGAATAAATTTACTCTTTTTTACATAGAAAGTTATAATCAAAGCATCAAGGTTGTCATAGTTAAATGTGTGTGGTACAAAACATGGCACAACAGTATACATGGTTTAGTGATGACCTACCTTATTTTTGAGTTGCACACCATCTCGTTGACAGGGTAATGCATATCTACTGCATCTCGTATAACGGTACCATATTCAAATACCTACAATTGACACAACAATACAATCTTTGTTTCCTTTAATTTATCAATTTTGATACAATTTCACGGAAAATCCTTTCATTAAATTAAAAGATTGGTAAAATGTACACTAACCTTAATTTTCTTCGTTACTCCAGCTATTGCAAAGTAATCACAGTCTCTATCAAATTCAATGCTGCAATATAAAAATATCATGTTTTAGAAATATTAAATTTATTATCTAGATATCATGTCAGCAATTTCAAAAGACGTCGTGTTAAAACTTTGTTGCAAAGGATCCAATATTCTAACTTGTATTCTTACCTCGATACAATACTGGAAGTGTTGTAAATATCACTTGCATAGCTTAATGTTGCCAATGGACGTACAGTACTGTATCTAGTAAACTTTGAAAGACTTTGCTGAAATTCGTCTAGACTGTTGGAGTCTAATTCTGGACCAGACATATCACTACTGGATGCATTACTACTTGTGGGCCCATTGCACACAACTAAACTTGTGCTGATGCCACTACTGCTACTGCTGCTGCTAGCTTCATCTGTAAATAAAACGTTTAAGCTGCACAATAACCAAAAAATGGCACTATAACTACGGAAATATCGACCAAAATTACTGATAGCACTGAGTAAATGACGACAAAGTAAACTGGAAAAATAACTAAACTACGTACTTTGACTGCTACCGTTGGTCAGAAGATCTCTATGTCGTAGGTTAAAATAACATTGTTCTAGGTCGTCAAAGTGCTGATGAACCTTTTTCCGCCGAGAAGCCATTGTTGTTTGTAACCACTGATGCCCAGACTAAAAATGTAAAATGTCGTGTCCTTATACACTTATATAAGATAATTAAACAAAAAATCCGTGTGGAATTTTTAAACCTGTAACGACCAGAAACACATGGGAATAGTTTAAACTGTAACGATCAGAAACACTTCTTACACTTCGACTCCCGTTGAATCCATCCTGACCATTTTGTTCATTATTTCCCACCAATGCAGGATCAAACCCATTTGGAACATTACTTCCATCAGGACTGACCTGCAATAGAATTGGTTACTTTAATGACGTACAACATCCTTCTAATATTCCCACTGCTAACCAAGCAACGTCCCCTGCAAGAAGTACGGGCTATGCCCGAGTGTAACTTGTAACCTCAGCCGCATGGCAACACAGAGGCCTACTTGGTGAGACCCGTGATGTACACATACAAGCGCCCTTTAGGGCAATTATTTGTGGTGGTATTTTGCTGCAATATCAAATCTTACCTAGCTGAATATTAGTGAACAATTTGAAAACAGTAGGCTAGTACACTTTTTTTTTTCCAAGCAAACTTTTAAATTTTAAAGATATTGTTCGATACTTACCGAATGAGGAAAGTTTAATCGATATTCTGCGGCTTTAGTCTGCAAAAAAAATATTGCACAGAGAATGAATGACACAATAAAATGCAACATAGTTTCCATCAACTCATAATACTGTACGCATGCTTAGGTCAGTTCAAAAAAAATTCATTATGCATAAATGTATTACACTTTTTGCTATCGGGCGAGGTAGAACACGGCAAACACTACAGATATCGGACAAATTACTACCTATAAGACTGATATTTATGCCATCACGCCAATTATAAAGTTACTTACCTCCACTTTTCGTAAGTCTTCATCGATTAAACCAAGTTCTTTGTTTAGTTGGTCCATTTGCTACAGTGGAAAATCATAATTACAATTAATCATAGTAACATTTCATCAATGGCTTCTTAAGTTAATTTACCATGGCACTAAAACAGAAAGATTGAGGAAATGCATTATGTTCAAACCTACACGTGCCACATAGCCTTGCCTTACCTGTTGTTTCTTACTTCTCACTTGCTGTAAAAATTCTTTCAGTATTTGATTTTGAACTACTTTGCAATCCTGTAAAGCAAAAAAACATAAAAACAAATAAAAATACTAATCATATTCGTGTCAAACAAGATATTTCGGTGTCAAAATTAAGGAACATTTCTGCAATTTTAAATTCCTTGGTAGTTAACTTGTCCAAGGGAAGGTTAACACTAGAATACCTACACCTTCAAGTTGCTGCTTTTTCTGTGTCAATACCTCCATGAGGTAATCCACTTTTGCTAAATCTAAGCCTTCTTGATCCAAAATAAAATCTTGAGCATCGTCACTGAAGCCATTCTGAAATGTTAGCAAACTTGTTCGTGGTATGATAATAGTAATTCAGAACGAGCAAATAAATTGACTTATAATTCTGGTCACCATGCTTCACTGGAACCCTCCAGGGAAACTTCACACAGTTCGAGCTAAGCGGAAGTTTGATTTAAAACATTAATCTACAATAGAAAAGTTCGAGTTATCCGTGTTTAAGCTAAGCAGGATGGTCTATATTGGGTAAACGTAATATTACGATACTGCAAGATTGCCTTGGGTGATGTTCATGCTTTTAGTGATATTCCGTAACACATCGTTACATAACAGAGATGTCTAGTGTAAAACAAGATTTTATCTAATATCCATTACGGTAATTAGATTGTGGTAATTAGATGTAATTTATGAAACATGCACGAAAGTTTTTGACGGACTTACTTGTCTAGAAAGACGCAACCTCTTTTGGTCCGCAAGTTTCTGTCTGTGCTTCAGCACAAGTTCATTCACTGTTGAACAAAATGTGTAAAATATATATTGCCACTTCGTGTCAGTTGGATGTACATCCTTCTTTCCTGTCTTTAGATTCCATGTGACACAGGATTCAAATATTTAAGAACATGAATAGAAGTATTATTTGCTCGAAACTATTTTTGAAATCATTACTTACATGAGAAATTCGGATAAATCTGGTCTGGTTTCTCTATCACAAAGTTGCATTTTGGACAGCGATTGCTCTCTTGGAGGGCAAGTCTGACACACTTTAAACTGAAATATTAAAACAAATATTCGCGGAAATAGTACTAAAACACCAAGGTTTTTAGGATTATTTCGTCTTTATTGAGCCAATTTTTAAAGTTTATTGAGGTATTCGGAATTCCAACTGCAGTTTCAACTTATGTTTTCATCAGGGATTTATATATTAAAACAAAGTAAGCACATGTACACCCATCATTTCCTTCTTGATTACTCTATGAATGTCTCTCATTGTCCTTATTCTTGCTATCGTAAGGCCTCTTTTGAACGACACCCAACTTTTTCTTCACAAAGTGTCGTAAACGCGGGATTGTCGCTCAAAGGAGGTAAGATTACACACATTTGATAACAGTACATTTTACCCAAAAGTGTCATATAAGAAAGGCCGTCGCTGAAAAAGGTGTCTTAAAAGGGAGGTCCTACTGTATCACATTTAGTACACCTCTATTGATCATGAGTTTAGTGCAACAGTACAAACATGAACACCTATTGAAATTTTTTGGTCTTCATTGCACAGCAGTATAGCACCTGCTAAACAGAGGCCAAATCAGCCTACACGGGTAATAAACTTTTCTCTTAATTGTCGCAGGGCGTCAAGTAATAGGAATGGTCAAAAAAATAGGAAAATAGGAATTTCGGGCCCTGAAAAATAGGAAAAAA
>JBCAUI010437840.1:0-14022 GCA_038406195.1 Haplosyllis anthogorgicola
TTTTCACCACATTGGCAATGAGATGAGATGACACGAACGTTTATCTAGAATGACACAGATTTCCCTCTGACAATCACCATTAATCTTTTGCTCACAAAAAGCTGTTATCCTTTCCCATAAGGCACATTAAAGCTTGATGCCCTGGATTTCCTCAAATTCACTCAGTAAAATTTGGCTTACATGTAATTCCTTACAACTGTTTCCTAACAATCTGACATAACAAAGTCATGAATCAGTGCGTTCGATTGGCATGGCCCGGGCCATCAAGTGAAATGAACGCATGCGTACTTCGCCGTGGCCCTCCCTCAGCTACCCGGGCCATGATCCATGGCCCGGGCCATGAAAAACGTGGCCCGGGCCATCCAATTGAATGCACTGAATCACATATTTAACCGGACCATGTTGTCTCTGGAAAGTCACAATACACAATAAATGGCCTGTCATATTCATAATATATCAGATAATGATCTTTACATGTTACTTGTCAGAATAGCAGGAAATACATTGTAAAATACTACATGGTAAGGTACCAATTGCCAATATATACAGGATAAGCAAACTGTTTATATATACCAACATTCATAAAGAAATCTTCAAAAAAGGACATCACCAAATATGAATGATTGCAAATTTGACATCAAACATGTTCCCAGGCAGTAGGGCCACAGTTACAATTTTTTTACCAGAGCAGAGGATCAAATTTCACAAGAGCCAATGATCCCTGTGGTGTCAGCCTCTGATTCCTCACAGAATGACCCAACTCTAGGGCTTCACCAGCTATCTGGTTGGGTTTATTGGACAGTTATCAAGAGCCTTTGAGCTTCCATGGATCCAGGCCTTAAGTCAATTATGGGGTGATAGGTAGTTGTGTAGATCAGGAATCATTAACAGAAACCTCTCTTTTCCTTGTATCACAATTTTATTGAGTAAGCACTGCATCAAAATGGATTCAGTGCACAGGCTGATGTCTTTAGGTATACTAATGTGCTGCAAATTAGTGAGTTAACTACATCTTACAGCAGATGTCAGTGGTACTGATTCATTCAGACATGACAGGCAGGCAGGCAGGTAGTCCACATGAAACAGATATCTTTGATGTGGCCTAATTGTGTCTCATTTGAGTAATTTGACATTAAACAATTTCTTTGGTTTCCCTGGCTAATTTAGAATATTTCTGTGTGTGTGTGATACAGTGCACATGGAGCCACCGCAATTGCTGTAAATGTAGTAATATGTAGTTTCTTTGGACAATTAGTAATCTTCAGTTGTCAAAATATATCGCATGTCAAACAATAGATTCCATATCTTGTTTGATTAATACGGACAGACATTTCAATGCTACACCTTATCCCAGTACAAGCATCAATATGTAGGCAGTTTAAACAAAGATTTTATGATACCCCTCCAATAGTACCTTTGGTTTAAAACTTCTGTACGTATTTTAGTGATACTGTGTTTTAGCATCCATCTGATTATGAGCTAACTCTAAGTCAAAATGAATTTCCTTAAAAGGATCATCGTTATGCCTTGCACAGCACACGGAAAGAGTATTTATCTATTGTGGTGATTCTCATTGCATTAAACTGTTATAGTCATTTATTGCTGAATGTAACTGAGTTATCACAATGTAAACCTGCAAGATGGTTACCTTTCCTGGGGCTCAAAATCCCAAAAAGAGAGAGGCAGATAACCCTTGTTTCCCACTGAGATACACTTTAACCTGTTAAATGAGCGTAGCAGGGTGCCACAGCCTTACCAGTAAAAATTTAGTGCAAAAAGGTGAACTAAAATTAACATTTTTAAACTTTAATTAGCGGACAAATGAGCCAAGAGAAAAAAAATATTAGAAACCTGTTACATGTTTTATTTGCGTCAATTTGCCCAGTAAAAAATCAGTCACATAATTCTAAGTAATATTAGTATGGAATGACCATGCAAATTACAAGGATATTGGAAGAAGAGTAAATGGCTATACTAAACAATGGATGCTCAGTTTTCAGTGTTTTAAAGTTGTATGTAAGTAGAGACATGCTGCATAGAGCCAAGAACATCTCAGAAAAACCACAGACGGTAAACTCCGATTCGTCTTTTATGCAAGCTGTGTCTTTTCATTTCATAACAGTAAGATTAGGTTTCAGAGCATGCACAAGATAGAGAAAAAAAACTAAGAAATGGAAATGAAATGGCCCAGAAATGAGTTTGTGTGACGTGTCTGTTAATATATGTTCTTTGTACGAAAAGGCATTTGTGTGATAATAGGTCTTTTTGGATGCAAATTTAATTATCAATTAATGAGAGGGAATTGAAAGGGACTGAAGCTTTCTTGGAATTCATTGGGAATGTTTGTTTTGTGTGTGCAGCATGCAAGTGTCTGAAATAATTTTTCTGTCAGGTAAGCATGCCTTTGCTTCCCGTTCTTGTTTTTAGTTGAGAAAAATATTGTTTTAGAATAGTATTAATAGTACTTGTGGAGATATAATGTGTTACAGACTGTTATAATGACCATGGCACATGTCTTAACTTAACATGTAGTAAAAACAATGTTATTGTAAACATTCAATGATTAGAGTGTTACCTATGACTTCAAAGGATTTTATCACCGAGTACAAACTATTTTACTAGGAACATGCAACATTGTTTCCAGGTCAGAGTCAGTGCAGAGCTGATGCCAATCAGCAAATGTTTTGATACTTCATTCTCTTTCTTGAAATACCAATAGGTGGAACAAAAATGTGCAATTAACACGACTAAATTTCAAACCTAAAATGAAATGGTATGAAACACACTATTGATGGAATTCAAAACTCATTAATAATCATGAGTTGTGTGGTATGAGTTATATTAAATAACTGCAAGAATGGACAGAACAATAGACTAGGGTTTACCAACTCCTATTTAATGAACTAGTTGCACTACTATTGTTTGTGTAATCCAGTCAAGACCCTTGTCAGATTCCCAAGGGTGCTAATCTACATCTCAGATTTCTAATTTGTTTGAACAGATGATGAGACTTGTAAAGAGAGCTGCTGACAGACCTTGCATGGAATAATCTCCACAAATTAACATCTGTGCTATAGGAATAATATAGGATTTAGTTACCTACATGTGCCTATCATGTAAATAATACTTTTGTTATTTTGCCATGCTTGTCTACAAGTGAAAAATATGGGATAATTACATATAATATATTACTTAAAGGTCTCCTGATTATATGGACCTCAACACAGTGTCTCTGTTACACACAAGTCCGTCTGCCTATATTTGCTTCTTCAATCTGTTCTTGCTGACAAATATTTATATGAAATTTAACAATGATCTACAACACTAGCCCAAAACTCATTTTCAAAGTTATGTGCTTATGCATATGGTAGAAATACATTATGTGTGCAAATTTCACATGTTGGCAAGTTAAAAACTGTTTTTGTTATTAGAATGACAAGATGGATTCCAGATTTATGATCAATTTTCATATGGAGTGTAAAGAAGTAAAACTTAAACTGGTGAACTTGGACGCAATACAAATGGATATTAAAGAATGTAAACTATTGGCTAGCGTACTTCTAAGTACTATATTATAATATTGCATGGTATCATGGAATGATGTTAGCATCCTGTTTTCTGTGTCAAAATGTCACAAATTCAGCCAGAAATGAAAATAAATGGTTTGATTTACAATATGCTTCATCATAATATATGGCCCCATTATGTGCTCATGCTGGTGTTAAATGGCAGGAAATATTTACCAAATTACAGCATTATATCCTTATATCTGTGTCACACTGACGTTGTGACAAGATTGAAATGTTCCTAATTGGATTTATATTCCATTGTGAGCTGCTGGGTGGTCATCAACAATTCATGGTACATGTATGTCATGTTGTTAAGAGACAAATTTTATATTCAAATTATTTAGTTTTAAATAGGCATTGTAGCTGTGTTAGTTTTGTACAATTTTACATGCTTCTGTGATATCTCTGAGGTTTAGAATTGAATATATTCTAGAAACATGTTGCTCAGGTCACCAATGCCTGGGCTCAGTTCCAGTTAACTTAGTTCCCTTTCAAAACAGAACAATACGAAATCAAAACTAAAACCACACCAGACTAAGCATCTCAATTAAATAACTAAAGTCGAAAGCGATTTCACCAATTAGATGTGAATATTTTAATGCATGCTTGTATTTTAAGGATAAATAAAATTTCAAATGAGCTTCCAACAGCATCGAGTTAACAAAATGCACGCCTGAGTTGTAGAGATCATTAAGCACTGTTGTAATAATGATTACTCAATCGGTCGCAAGTTACGAGGAAAGGAAAAGGGAAGACAAAGAGAAGATCATAAACAACATTGTAAAGGATTACACGGTTCTCCCTGATCCGACAGTTCAATTACAAGACAATCATCCCTGTTACACGTAGACGTATTAACAAGCAGAATTAATATCCCTCCAAGGTGGTGCAGCATTAACGTTTTGCTTTTCAGTTCCCCAATGGACACTAATGTGGTGGAACTCAAAACATTATGCTTCTTAGTTCCCTAACGGGTGTGCTGAATTACAAGATTTAACTGATTTTCTCTATTTGCAAACATCCCAGAAAAAAATTAGCTCTGTCCAATATCATTTCTCAACCACCTATTCCTGACCAACAACTTCAAACCCTGGATCAGTCGCTGCTTTACCTTAAAACGAGTCATCTTTCCGAAATCGTGACATGTACGAATAGGAAGCAGTAATCTAGATAAACTAACATGCACAACATACGCTCCACTCCGGTGAAGTACTTTTCTTCCATACAGAGATTTTAATTGGTGTCAACAGACAGACTTCGGTTAGAGTCTCTGCCAGAGGTGCTGCAGTCTGAGACTGCAGTTAGAGTTAATACCAGAGGCACTGTAGGCTTCCCGCCTTTGCCTGCACCTGCAAGTCATGTGACAGTCTATAGACTATCCTATTGGTTAATTAGAATTATGCGCTAGCATCATAGCGTCATTAGTAGCCATCTTTACTTACTTAGTTCAACTTGTACCTTTGATGAGACAACACGCATTTCGTGTAAGAGTTATCAAGAATTAATAAACTATATCCGAAGTTTCAGAACTATCGTTCTAGTCTTTTTACAATTGGTCTTAAAAAATTCTTCTAGTTCTGCCTGTAATGTTTCACTCATCCTTGTTTTGGAAAAGTGACATGAGTTTTGAATATCTAGAAAATGGAACGTTTATAAACCTCCCAGTACATAACCCCGACGAAAATACTTTTTGCAAATAAGGAAAAAAACCCCAGAAAACCCAACAGAATTATCTGTCTGATTAGCATATAGTATGAAATAGAAGGAAGTGTCATACCTTAAATTCTCTGCGGAGCTTCCAAGATAGCTGTCAATCACTCTACAATAGAAAGAAGAGTATTGTGTTAGTGTTATAATGTAAGTGTTTGAATCGAACGGTGGTGAACCGAATAAGCCGAATAAGGCAATAAGCAAGTACAGTGCATCCCACTTAACTCAAACCTCAAGGGAAACCAAAAAAAAAAAATTGAGATAAGCAGAAGTTCGACTTATCGCGTCAAAATTGAACAGAAAATGTGGTTCAGTTTCATTTGAAAAAGTTCGAGTTAAGCGAGGTGTACGGAATATTCTTTGTTTACGTTTGTTTTCATCTGTAACAACAACTGCACTAATTGGTAACTGATTCAGATTTATGCACTGATGTCAGGCAATAGGCACCCATTTTCTCCAAAAGTGCATGTTATTAGACAACCCAAAGACACTTCCCCCTTTTCCCTTCCCAAGTCCCCTACAGTTAAGTGCGGTGAACATAACGTTTCCTGCAAAATTGACAGAGGGGACCGCTTAATGTTATCGTAACTTATCGAATAACCTTATGATATTAATCCCTCATGTTACAGAAGCGCTAGGTATTATGTTAGAAGTGTATTAGATTGTGTTTCACAATCAACAACAGATCTACATGTGTAAACAGCGTACGAGCCGAGGTGAGGTGTTGGGTCCTAAATGGAAATTGAACAAATAACCTCGTTTGATGTCTTTGTAAAAAGTACGTCCATGAATTAGTTAACACGTCGGCGAGGTTTAACTTAACGTTGAAGAGAAGTTAGATAGGTAGTTGATCAGACGTATTCACTGGTAAATTATACAAAGCAAAAGATTATGGAAAAACATTGCTTCGATGGTGATATTTGCTCAAATACGCCAAAATATGCTTCCACGCGACACGACGATCTTACAGCAAACGCATACTCTTTTGTCAATTCAATTTCCTCCTCTTAAAAAGCGTCTTACAACGTTATCCCTCGATAGACAACTCACCCTATCCAAGTAGCAATAACCACATTGAGTTGACGAACAAGTGCCATCCATGTCTCCTTTTCGGCAGACATCAGAACGTCCTGTCAACATTGGCCTGGTACCAATTTTGCCCATCCTTTTTGAAATTTTCACTTCAGCTTAATGCCTAATTTTTCAAACTTTGTAATTTTGCTTCTCTCGTGAGTTTATGTTGTGACGTGGAAACCATCATCGCTATTGATGTGTGAATTTACATAACAGTGAAAGTACGTTTTGACCAGATGTAGAGCTGTACATATGCCAAGTAAAATACCTTTTGGCGGAGAAGTAAAGCTATACAAGTCCATAATAGTATCAGTATTACAATAGCATTAACTATAATTTTATTTGAAAATCCCACTGAAATTTGTGTTTTTTCATTGGATTGAACTGAATTATTTTTTAGAATTCGGATGATTTTGCAATTTGCAAAGATTGAATTTTAACAGTAACATAACAATTTCAACCACATGTAGTCTAAAACCACAGAAATTTCAGTGGCACCATCTACACTGAAACTTTGACATGCCTTCTATTGGTAAGTTCCAACCAAATAAATTCTTCCAACAATTACACCACTCGGATAATTTGCCAGCAACAGATTCAACACACTGAGTGTACTATACAGACTAGTACACTTAATTACTTTATTTCCGTCTCAAAGTGTTTTAAACACGAATTGTGACTTTACAGGTAGATAGTCGAAAGGTGATAGAGTGATTTGATGGGCAAACATACAAAGATCAAAGTGATGCCGCCAGGATCAAAGGGATCGCTTAATACAGGTGCAAATTACCATTTTAGGGTATTTGTTATAGGTAGTTTACAGGTAACATGATGTAATGATGTGTTAGACACACCTGAGATATATCTTTCATTTACACACATGAAAGCAGATTGGCGGAATGCGTACCTGTTTCAGATACTCACCATCATGGAGATAAAGCGATGGGAAGAAACGCCTAGAAAAGAAACGCATTTACACCTTGCACATGTACAATGCACCCCTTAATTAAGCACCCCACGCTATTCACCCCTTAATTATGCAGCACCAACACACCATCTCCCATCCCCCACATTATGCATCTACACATTATGTCCACCTTCCCCGCCCACATTATGCATTGGCGGATCTAGCGGGGTGCTGCCGGCACGTGCCCCCCCCCACGGCCCAAATTTTCTTTGTTTTCATGCGCTTTCCGCTAAATTTTGGGCGAAAATAGGTTTGGCGCCCCCCCCCCCAACGGGCCGGGCGCCCCCCCCCACCCAACGGGAAATCCTGGATCCGCCCCTGCATGGAGTAACGTTATTTGTGGTCTTCTCTTTTCTCTCCTCCCACCGGAACCACAAAGGTTACCCATTGGAATTATTTCTTAAGAAGTCCAATTATTGAGACAGTTAAAGTTTTAAAATATCGATCATTTCCAATTTGGCATCTCGGGTTCTTGCTGCTCTCCCGCATATGCTTTCCCGTTGAAATGATGTTTTGTGCTTGTTGCGTTGGCGGGTCAAAATTTAGGGCACCTTTTAAGTGTCATAACTAGCCTGACTGTGGTACTAATATTTTTGACTTTTGCACAATACAGTGCAACCCACTTAGCTCGACATCGCTTAACTCGTTTCATCGCTAAGATCGAACTTTTTTCCATTCCCATCAGACACATTTCAGAAAGATTTTTATCTTTTAACTCGAACTCCGTTTACCTCGACCTTTTTTTCGAGACCCCTTTTAGTTCAAGCTAAGCGGGTTGCACTGTAGTTGCAAATAATAATAACTACTTTCAAATATCATCCAATTGATTCTATCTTTTCTAAAATATTTGATTTGTATTCTTCTTTTTAATGTAGCCGACTGAAAATTTATTTTGCATCTGTGGTGCCAAGAGATCTGATACCAGCCTTCAAATCCAAAGCTAGTACATGTATTCAGGAGCCTGCAAACAGGCTACTAGAATTTGCTAAGTATATAATTATTATAAAATGAAACACATGGAAATAAAACCTGTAAAGCAAACACATATCACTAGTTTATTTCCATATTTTGCAATGATACGTCAAAGACTAAATAAGATTGTAATAAAACAGGTAGTCCGAGATGCGCTACACATGTGAACAGATTCCTGTGCCGATTCACTTCTATTAGTTTAGTTCGTACAACTTTCCTGCATTTCTCCTTCAAACAGAGATTTGTTTTATCAGCCTCTAGTATACACGTGTAATTGCTTATATCAAAGTCACCACGGTGTTGCCTATTAAGAGTGTACGATGGTAGTACGGTGGTTCCAGGTAAAGTCTCACCTGCTGCAAACAGCAGCATAAATCTTTCCTTCAGGGAAGCCTCCCTGTTGTTGTAAGGCAAATACTCTTTTGATGATACACAGATTTCCAAGGCATTTTGACCAAATTTGTTTCTTTTGTTCACATAAGCACCAGCTTGAAGATGAAGTTTAACACAGTGAACAGTGAAAGTGTCAGGCAAAAAATAGTCATGTGAAGCTATCATTAATGCTGTGAAACCATTGTTTGTTGTGTGATTCACATCAGCTCCTGCTCTTACAAGTAAATCAACACATTTAGGATGTTTATAAAAAGCCGCAGAAATCAGTGCTGTCCATCCGTATTTGCTGGTACAATCAACATCAGCTCCTGCCTGAATGAGAATATTCACACATGTGTCATACCCATTTCCTGCAAGATACTGCAGGATTGACTCGCCATTGTGGGTGCGCAAATTAACATCAGTTCCCTGCAGTTCTTTCACCATAAGTTCAAGGCACTGAATTTGTTTCCCTCCAGCAACTTTCTCAAATACTGAGTATCCGTGTTTATCAGTTGCTGTCACATCGGCACCTGCTCTTACAAGTGTCTCAATACAATCAACATGTCCTGCTTCAGCTGCGCTCATGAGTGCAGTTTTCCGTTCTGTATTCACTGCATTCACATCAGCTCCTGCCTCTATTAGTAATTTTGTACAATTATTGTGCATTGCTGATGCAGCATATTTCAAAGGTGTATCCTTACAATATTTGCAACGTATATTAACATCAGCTCCTGTTTGTATTAATAGCTTTACTGATTCATAATGTCCCCGTGCCTGCCCAAGATCACCACTGAAACATTCACTGTGTTGCAGAGAATGACAATGCAGTGCTGCTTGTCCAGTGACTGAGTCCAATTTATTCACATTAACGCCGGCTTCTATGAGAGAATTTACACATGCAACATGACCATCCCATGTGGCTCCTCTTACACCCGTAAAGTCTCCTAAAGTGCATTCTTTCTTGAAACGGCTGTGTTTTTGACACACCATGTCATCATAAAACTGTTTCTCCATCCGTAGACTTTTCAATGACAGACAATTATTTCCCATTTTGGATCAAAACGGAATTAATACTTCTGATATGGGTTACGCCCCTGCGCCAAAGCGAATTGTAAGACCACTAGATTCTGACGCCACCTTGAGTTCATATGGTGAAAATGTCCAGAAGAAATGAGGTGAGCATTACTTTACAATCTTATTTCTATTGACTCAACTGGCTAATTGGCTCAGTTGGCTCTCCCGATACTATTCGCCAAGGTTTCCCAATGTGACTTACAGTGGTAATGAGTCTCCTAGGCAATGTCTTGACAATGTACATGTTTACAACCAGAGAATCCACCTGAAAAAATACAAGCCACCTACTCGTCCATATTGTGTTTGAGTATTATTACATCACCCGATATATATAAGTCTGTACATAGAAACTCCCTAAAGAGTGGAATTGGCTTTACAACTGTTGTTTGCATGTCACCTTACTTAAATTTTCAGCTCGTACATGCATTAGAATAAAAAGGGTTTATACTTAATTTAAACTAACATACTTAAGTTATTTAAAGTTATCAATGAAAATGATGTAAATCAAAATTATTTAATTTCACATCATGTTATGTATGGTTGTGTCGAGATATTATGGAACAGTAGCATTGAATTTATACGATCCAAAACATGAAAATATTTACTTTTGGAGAGAATTGCTGATTTCTAATTTGAATTATTCAGTGCTACTTTGTTTAATTTTATATAACAGGATAATTTAGCATAATTTTGGTTTACATTACTGCAATTTCATTATAGATTCGAAGTAACGGCAAAAAGAGAACATTAAAGAAAGAAATTGATAATGCGAGTTGGCATTGCAATGGATGTACAGTTTCAACCTAAACAGATATATGATCGGGTCCCAGATCCAGAATTTCCCGTTTACGGGGAGGGGGCGACCACCCAAAAAATCTTGAAAAATCACTGAAAAAGATGAGGGGGGGACTACATGAAAATTGAAAATGACTTCTGATCGTGGGGGGGGGGGGGGGGGGTGGTTGGTGCCAAATCCACCAATGTGATACACGAAAGAAGCTTTTTTAAAGAAAATAAGCCGTATTTCAAAACTTTGAAAACAAAGGTCTCTACTCACCTTGTAAAAAGTAATAAAGTCCGATCTACGGTACAAAAGCAAAGACATACAAAAGAATGAGAGTGCCGAGAGGCAGCAACAGTGTAAATTATGCAGTGGAAACAGATCAATAATCACCGTCCTACATTTTTTTCTACAGCACAGCTTCCCAGCTGCAGCTTCATCGTGTTGTTTACAATAACTGGTAAACATGCTGAAAATTACGCAAGATCCGGGAGAAAAGAATTTATGTCAATAATGGCGGTACTTATTATTGCGTGGACTCTGAGGGTCGAACTTCGGCCATATTAATTCGCCATGTTCCTTCTGTTGTTTTAAAAATGGAAAGGACATGGCGACAGAATGTGTCGCCCTAGTAACGAAGTTCGACCCTAGGGTTTGTTCCGAATTGGTGGCACTTGTGTAGCACGGTTTTCACTGTAGTCGCCGAGCCAAGGAAGTGTCGTCAGTGTTGTCGTCGTGTTGTTGCACACAAGTGGGCTAGCAACATGTATCGTAGGAAATGGCCCGACGACACCTTTTAAGTGTCGGCGACCCCGTCGGCAACATTACACAAGTGCCTGGAAAGTTCAATTGTCTCGGCGACCCCTCGAAAACAGGGCGGTATTTCATGAAGGAATTTTTAGACTTATGGGAGGTCTAAATGTATATATTTTGTACTGAACATAATTTTTGATTTCATGAAGGGAAACAGGAATTTCTAAAGTTAGGGGAGGCAAGAGGCACCCATAAACATTAAATAGTTATGTCAGGTAGACTGACCTAACTGGGGTTAATTTAGTTAAAAAAAGAAGGATCCAAAATTAGAAAAATTTGACCTCATGTGTAAATGTTGTAACATAGATCTAAGTATGAAACCTTTGTGAAATAACATTTATGTTGGGGGAATAGTTATGTAAAACATAATTAACAATAATCCCACAAGTCATGTACCTTCACGAAAAACCGCCATGTCACATGTTCCACCACTGGTGGCACTTGTGTAGCACGGTTTTCACTGTGGTTGAGGAGCCCAGGAAGTGTCGTCGGGTTGTTGCAAACAAGTGGGTGAAAACAGCACTGGCAAAATGTCTGATTATGTTGTTAACAACATAATCATGACATGTTTGCCCACGGAAAACTCGTTAACATGTGTTGCCGGAAGTAGCCCGAAGACCCCTTTTACATGTCGGCGACCCCGTCAGTAGTTTTACACAAGTATCTCGGCGACCCCTCGAAAACTGTGACACAAGTCCCATCACTGTTTGTACATTGAACTAGAGATGTCAGCTTGCCTAGTTTATTGGCTTAAGCTGGTTTGCTATGTTGGCTTAAGCTACAAGCCAGCTTAAGCCAGGTACTTGTGTTGTTTTCTTTTTTGTCCATTAGCAAAACATTTCAAAAAAATTTAACTCATTTTAATATTATTTGCACAGGCTCTAATTCACTCAAATACCCTACTGAGTACTGATGTATCTTTAACAAAAAGCACTGATTTCAAATGTGAGAAAAGAAGCCATGCAGTTCAAGTAATGTTCAAAGTGAGCTTTGCAGTAACAATTTACATATGTAACGGTTTGAAACTGTTGAAAATAAACACAATAGATTAAGCTTAACAGGTTACGAAAAATGTGTGATTAGCTCAGGCATGACTTCTGGCTGCTTGTGTGCAACTGTAATGTTGTCTGTTACCAGAAGCTTTAATTTTCATCATAATTTATCATAATTTACTATAATTTTAATATTTTTCAAACCACAAGCTAAAATGATTTAGTTTAAGCTAAGCCAAGCTCAACTGCCAGCTTAAGCTCACAAGCTAGCTTACAGCTTGTTCTGGATGCACAGCAGTGCATCCAGTAATGTCATTGGCATAAACTACAGAAAATCATACTGCGCATGTGTGTGAGCATGTGTATGGGAAAATGTTTTTGTATACAAATGAATTCTAAAACCTAGTATAGAATAAATGATTTATTTATTGATAATGAATATTTGACGTGGACCTGTGAATTTTTTTTTGCACATTTATTGTTCATAATTGATTTGCAGGTGCCCATAGATGTAAGTAACTTTATGTAGACTACACAAAAAATTTGCTTACATACATATGGGTGCCCATATACATAAAAATATATTTACACATATATGGGTGCCCATATACATAAAACCATTCTCACATGTGTATGGATGGTCATATCAGGCTTTTGTATTGTATTATTGCCTATTGCTCTTGAGATTAACATATTCTTTACAGTAAATTGATGTCTTTAATGCCAAACTTATTAAATTGTTGTTGATATATAGATGTACATGGGTGTGTATGGGAAAATTTTATTGTCTGCACATGAATACTAAAACCTAGCATAGAATGAAATATTGCTTATTGCCAGAAAATAAATATGTTACAAATAGACTAATTATTCATAATCAGAAAATAAATATGTTGTTACAAATAATTATTCATAATTAGAAAATAAATATGTTAAAACAAATAAATTAAAATAAATATGTTAGATGTGTATGGGAAAATTTGATTGTCTGATTCTCTCACCAGTACGCATATATGGGTGCCCATCTACATAAAAATGTTCTTACATATATATGGGCACCCATATACATGAAAATCAACTTGAAACATGGCATAAAGGATGTTCTCACAAAAATATGAATGGTCATATCAAGCTTTTGTATTGTATCAATGCCTACTGCTATTGAGTCTAAAATATTCTTTACAGTGTATCATGTTGCACTGAGTTGATGTCCTTGATGTCAAAATTAAATATTATGTAATGTATTATTCTTTAATGCTATTGACATTTATATGGCTGCCCATGTGTGCAGGTTTGGATTTTAGACCTCTGTAAGCACACAATAATATCAGTGTTTTACTCATTAGTTATATATATTTGATGATGAACCCATAAATTCTAACAAAAGCATAAAATACATTTGCCCAATTATGTAAGTTGAGAATTTATGCATATGGGCACCCATATACATAAGAATTTGTGTGCGAGGATATGTATGGGAAAATTTTATTGTCTGCAAATAAATTCTAAACCCTAGCATAGAATAAATGATTTATTTATTGCTAATGAATATTTGATGAGGACTTTGGAAATTTTGTTTTTGCACATTTATTGTTCATAATTGACCACATAATCAGATTTGCAGGTGCCCATAGATGTAAGTAATTTTATGAACACAAAAAATATGCTTACATACATATGGGTGCCCATATACAT
>JBCAUI010437951.1:0-14021 GCA_038406195.1 Haplosyllis anthogorgicola
CGTTATAGAATGAATTTAAAGCTTTCGCTTACTCTGTGCATTCACTCCGCCTCACAACCGATTGATGCTAGTCGACATTAAAACAAATGTAAAAAGTATCAACTCACAGTATCAATAGGTTTTCAAGTAAGAGTGATCAATACCTGCTGGTGTGCCCTGTAGAAAGCCGATCCTGTGTTGTTCCATGAAGATGACATGTCTCCCGTGTGGACAATGCGACAATGCCGAATGATTGGTTTAGAAATTCAGTGCACTTCACTGGTGTAGATACAGCTTCTGAATCCCCCAGTCAATACAGCTGCACAATACACCTTTACTGCCTTATCTGTCGCACAATAGATAATCCGCTGCAGATTCCTTCCATTCACTAAACTGTTAATCTCTCTGTTACTTTATTCTTATCAGCTTATCAGTCGCAAAAAGAGAGAGAAACGAAAAGGGATTGGCGTTTGAACAATTTGCACTTGTAACGTCTTCGCACTAATCCCACAGATGCCAGATCGATCCACGTTTACGAAATCCTTTACAAAATCACAATATCTTCAACTGCACTGTGCCACTTTTTTCATCTAGGCTTTTAGTTATGAAATCCGCAAATGGTATTATTAGTACCGTCTGATAACCCACGATCTATATGTAAGTGCTTTTACGCCTTGGATCTCACTGGATCTTGTGTTAATCTCTAGTACCTAAGAAACAGCATGCACTTTTGCTACGCTGGACATACCTCGCTCCCATACTCCCATAAACGCACTGCACCATTTTACATTTCCTCAATGTGCGTGGTCTTTAATAATATACAGTTTGAGGTCCATATATTTGTTACTGCGGGCCACTATCGAATAACCAATATAGACGTACAGAGGTTACCGTCACGTCAGTATTGCTGGATCACTATTACATGTATGGGCACATATTAGGATCGGGCGCTGTATGTGTAAGTACTATACCACACACCGACTCAAGAGCACTTGTATCTAAGAGATATTTACGTTTATATTCGCTAGGACAAATAACTGTCTTTATGAGGACTATTAACATGTGTTTTTTGTCATGCATTTTGTCTTGTGCGGAATATCAAATTTTTAATGCATTTTTATGGCGAGTTAATAGCGTTCTGTGAATCTAATGGGAAGGAAGTAAGCTGCTTATAACTAAGCTGCCTGCGACTGGGTGCATAGACTAACATAGACTATGATCAAAAAATGCAGTTGGCCTAATGACGTTTGCGTCTTTCCATTTACGAAAAACGTCGGGAAGGATTACTAGCTGCCATTTCTGAAAAGGAATGAAATGAAGTTGTTCCACTTTCCCTATACAATAATTGAAATTATACGCATTCAAGGAGGTTAACAATAGATCCGATCCGGTACTACTCCGAGAGCAAACTACTGACAATCCAACCGTCTATCTCTACACAGATTCACTTTGAACCTCTTGACCTCTTCGTGTACCGATCATAAGTATAGATACTTATGCCAAATCAATGTTAAATCCTCATAAGCTGTTCAGCCTAAATACAATATCTATGCATAAGGCACTGCATTATTAATTCTCTTTGCATGTCGGTAATAATGCACCACATTTTTAGGTTTATGCGAAAAAATATTTGCATACCACTGCAAAGTTAAAAGGTAGTGGAGATCAATATTACACCTCCCGTTTCGATTTTACGCACCCAGACACTGTATAAAATCTACATAATTTTGTTTCATAATGAATTCCCAGTGGATTGCTTACAAATTATGAAAGTGGCTTTTACACTTAAGTGACATGGGCATTAAAATTTACCAATGAATTAAAAAATAAAAGTGTATGATCATAAAACATGAAAGTCTCCACTACGTACACTTCTGAACCACAAGACAACGTTACAAGTTTTATTCCTTCCCTTAGTTCATCTAAATTCTTAGGAACAAATTTACTCGTAAGTAAATGGAAAATTCACGTACAAATCTTCTAAAATTTTGCTTACGTGAAATCAACATTATTTATTAGCATGCAGACATTCAGAGGTTTGAGCCAGAAACACTACTGAAAACATCAAGAAGGACGAAATAACTGCAACGCACTCAATCACTTCCATATTTTATCAAATAAAACTCGATTCCTTGCACAAGTTTTGACAATGATTTTCTTTGTACTGAACGTCCAGAACATTGAAAACACAGTATTAACTACAGTTCATTAAGTACTTCGCTACTACAGCATACTAGATTTGGACAATGTTCAACAAACTGTATATGATTAGCATCATTACATTTCAAAGTCAAGGTCTCCTAACATTCCCTTTTCATTCTGTAGCACCCATCTTTTTTATCCAAATCATGACCGATGGATCCCAGAAATGGACTCTAATCAACCTTAATTGGAGAAGATCCAGTGAGTGGAGACAAATGACTCATTTGGTAATGGACGCTCATTGTTCAGATCATCAAAGGACTCACGCACCTGCCCAAAATGCAGCTTCAAAAGATAGTTGGGGTGAGAGATATGGAGTTATGGACATGAAAGACCATTAATCCATATGAAATGTAACCTAGGATGAGATTCATGTAATTAAAACCCCATGCCATTAAGAGTGCCCAAGTCTTTTTTAAGAGTATCCAAGTCTTTTTTTTTTTATAGTGAGAAGGGGTAGCGCACGCCATCAGTCAATTAATGGACCCTACCTTACACGATGAATACCTCTGACACCCTCCCATTTAAAAATAACTAAGGGGTTTCAATAAAACTCGCTTATGAAACTGCCTGGCTCAGCAACATGGGGTTCTTGGTCGAGGGCTACTTTGGCAAACTCCGACTTAGTTTTGTTCAGAAACCTTAATTTTCCCAATTTATACCTGGTTCGATTTTAATGCAATTCATCCTGATAACCATGACAGAAATTCCCATACGTAACCTTGACATCGTTCCATCACAAAAAAGCACGCTGGAAGATATCCAAGATTTATTACAATGGAAACGATTAATGTTATTGTCAATATTCATTAATAAAAGAAATCAATCGTTCCTCATCCAGTATCGAGTGAACACTAACTTTTAACTAGATATTGGGGCACGTAAATTATCCCATGGTCAAAAAACTGCACGAATCGGTTATCATTTCCTTGTCATATTGACAATATGAATCGTCAACAGTAAAATAGACATGTTACATTGGTAATGTAAATGAAGCGGAAAGAAACACAGAATCACGATGGCGACAAACGACATTAAAATCACCCTTTAATATGATGAAATTTAAATGAGTCTGTTAAACAGTGGGTATTACACCGGTATCTCGACTCGAATCATCCATCTTGTCAAAGCCTACAATACTTCGCATATACGTGTAACATAATGGAAAATACACCAAAGAGACTAAAAGCATATTTCTGCTCAAAATGGCCTACGTAAAACCAAGTCCAATCTTCACAGGTTCTTATTCAATATTCAGGAGAATACAAAAGACTGGGTTATTGAATTGGACATGCGATTACAATCTACATTAAGCAGCGTAAAAGGTTACCTTCTATCTGGATACCTTACAGATTTTAAGATTAATTGATTCCAGTACAATCAGAACCACAATTAGCATTCTCATTATTGACTGAATGTCAATACAGATAAACAGAAATGTGTTCACATTAAATTTTAATGACTGCTTTAATCAAGTGTAATAATGCCTTTCCATCACAGGAATCTTATCACCATTGTTTCATAATTCAATATCCTAACATGTCTACCAACAAAGTAAAGTTTTCATTCCACCTTTAATTCAAGACCCTTGATATTTTGATTCTGATGGTGTATTGTAAAATAACCATTGTATGCACTGCATATTTATCAATAAAATTTCACTTAACGTTGATGGAAAATGTATGATCCATAAAATACAGACAGAACAAACCTACTGCATCATTTTGCAGTGCTAATGCTGAGGTCTCGCCTGGCTGGTCCAGGTGTGCGCATTGTATGAAAGTAATCAAGCCTGAAAACGGTTTGAGGTTTATAAACCTGGCGGGTAATTGTTAACCATCCAAAACTCTCATTAATTAATGTTATTAGCCGCATGTCTTTTGTTTCCGAGTATTAACCACTGGAAATACCTACAGTCAACCGAATGATTGGAATCAATTTCATTTCGCATAGTATTTACTACGGGTACTGCTGGTTAAACACATGGAAGCAACTGTTACTTTCTCAGAGTTGCAATATTACATTTGCAAGGATGAACAAGCTTTAGGTGAAACCTTCTGCAGTTGAAGTCTTCCTCAACCATTATTACATTCTGTGGGTTACCGTTGCTCTTTACAATTAGACGTGAAGAGAACACGCGAAACTAAGTTGAAATTCGCATATTGTAAATTAAAGATAAACACTGAGCGCATGTACATAACAGTTAATGGGTACTATCATTATTTTCTACAGAAAGGATGGGCAGTTTCAGAAGACACGCTTGCCACTTTTTTTTTCTTTTTTTTTTTTTGTAAACGACCGTTGTTACGTTATTTATAACATTTGGTAAAATAATACTAAAATGGGTGGATCCGTAAATTTTCCAATTATACCATTACTTGAACAATGCAAAATAATACATCATGAAATTGCACAATTTCATACGGATCATATTCAGTTATTATAACATTACCGTACTTGCTCTTTTTCCTAATAATTCTTGGAGATTGCGTGACATCACAACCTGAATTCCAAGTGATTGCACTTTTAATGGTGGTAATTCAAACAAGCATATTTGGCATTCAGTCCTCATATAGCGGAACTTTCAAGTGAACATTCTGCTTCCTAACTGCTTCAAAACCCATTCATTATCAGTAGAAAACAAACTTCGAAAAAAGACACAGGGACCAATTATACTGCGGCAAGATTCAACTTGTTGCTGCTGAGGAGGGAGAGACTGGGCTAATCATGTAAAGTCATAAATCTCTTGGCAGCTCAATAATTCTTTGTTATAAAGCTTTTCACGAAGCCAAATACGCAAGTGTTTATTTTGCATTCAATTTCTTTTTCAGCAGCTGAAAATTATAAACCTTACACTCAAATAAACAGAAGAATTAAATTTTCGTGATCAGGTGAAAACTGCATATTTTATGCCACTCAATTTCAGAACATATTCACCGTGCGAATACAGTATATTGATCATTCATTCGAAAAGGATTTTACTTTTAATTTTGAAACTCCTTTGCCAAGTTATTTCGTGGGATTTTTGACCAACAGTCAACAACTTGCCAATTATTATGTAAATGCATTTATTAAAGATTTTCACATGCACTTTTGACGCCAGTAGTCCTCTCGATAATCCATGATTATTTATGTACGTTTTGCATCAATGGAGTGGTATATAAATTAATCCGTAATAATTAGTGTACCGAGCTGTAAGTACAAATGACTGACGTTGTCGCACAAATTGCTGCAAACTTTCTATCACTTTTCATAAACTTGTTTCAAGTTAACTCTATCAAAATTTTGTTTACGAAAACTTATTTTGTGATACCAATCTAAGACTTCACTGCCCAAGGAAGTATTTTTCTGACATGCTTCTTCAGCCTTAGCTTGTCTCCACAACGTGGATTCCAATTTCTATGAGACGTGCAACTCGAACTAAGAGGTAAATTGAAGCCAGTTCTTTACGAATATCCTCTGGTGTATTATTTATGGTCATAAGGCCAGACATTTTTTATTTGTTGGATTACGTTTCCCGCCGCTCCCAGAAATCAAGAATTGTGGGGAAAAAAGGAATCTGAGCCCAAATAACCTCAAATCGCAACTTTCAGTCACCCTGTCGAATGTCATTTGTAAAAATCGTATTTTGATTTTGTGAACTTTAATTGAAAATACAAAAATGTACAGCATAGTCACTTTTTCTTTTTCTTTTTTTCTGACCGCCTCTCTCAAAAAATGTCTCCATTGATACGTAATCCATCAAATAAAAAAAGTTTGGCCTTAGCAACGCATGGTAATAAAAGACAGGCTCGTTTAAATAAAAACAAGTCGCCAGGGTTCTGTCCAATCTGATCATTTATTGTAGGTCGTCTCAAAAAGCAGGGGTCGTAAAATACAGGTATCACTGTATTCATATTGAACTGATACTTACCTTCTCACTGAGCGCGTTGTATTTGATGCCGATTTCATCTCTCTCCGCTCGACTCGCGGCCAGCAAATCTTCTACCCTGTTCAACTCATTCTGGAAAAATTAACATTTTACTCCTGCTATATCAGTGTACATTATTACTATCATAAATGTCTGTGCATGAACTGCACAAGGTTTGTGCATGGACATTATCATCAGATATAAAATCAATATTCTGGTTTGAACCAAGCACGGGGCTAAATCGTACATATTCATATTGGGCCGTCAAAAATGACCATATCTATTCTCCAACATTATATCAATTGTTATGGGAAAATATTACGTTCATATGCGAACAAAGCCAACAAATTACTCAGAGTGGACGAGTAAAAGGAATGTTTCCGTTTTCACAAGAAAATAAATGATGGACGCAAAGTCTGTAAGAGATTATGACTAAATCACGCACAAAGGATAAAAAAATAGTTTCTTTGCGACGTGGACGAATATCTACAATTCACGTGTTGTTTCTGCTCAATGGCAATATTCAAAACTTTTTATATCAGAACCGTAATATGTTTCAAGTGCTGGTCTCCGCATTACAGTTATTTCTTAACAAATAAAACCCAACGGTACTTAAGGTCAAGGAATACATTTTGTATTCTCTATTAGAAATCGTTATCAAGATCATTTTTATTAATAACCAATAGTATATCTTAATAGGATTTAGTGGAATCCATGTCTGAAATTGCACCGGGAAAACGTCATAAATGTTACATTTTTAAATTTATTTTGATACTTCCATGGGTAGGAAAACGTGAATCTAATGCATTAGGAATAAGAGGTGCAGTGAACGTTACAAACTACTCTCGGAGTCCATAAGGAGTCCAACTAAACGCAATGTATACCAGATCCATCTTTCGGCGGGAGATCTAGCGTACAGTTGACAAGTCAATTTGAACATGTACTGTGTAATTACACCACTACTTCCAACAATGGATGCATGAAGTAGGAAACATTTATATCATTACTGATTATAGGTGTTCTATACGAAACTCGTCGAATGTATTGTAATTAATAGCTAAATGCCAATTTCTCTGTGTAAGCAAATACACTCAACCCCACCTTGATAATTTACCTATTGAATTCCGTCTAATATACACCAGCATTATTTCAATATTTGACCACAAATATCAATATATGGGGCGGAGAAAGATATACCTCAGCTTCTAAATAAAATTCTTATTTTAAATTACCAGTATTTTTGGTGTAAATGGCGATGTCTTAATTTGCATTAATTGTTCGCGTTCTTGTCTTAACGCGAAGATTTTAAATGCATAATACTCTTCTATGTTAGTTTGAAACGGATACATTACAGTTCATAAACATCACCGCTTGATTACCAATTTTTCTTACCTTTACAACTTAAGAGACTTGCTTCAAACCCCTCTTCTTAAAAGGGCACATATACTATCGGCAGTAGAACCTGGGCATTACCTGTAACATTCTGTTCTCCTCGCGGAGAGTGTCCGCCGTCGCCGCCATGTCTTCGTCGCGGTCCGGATCTGTCAGGTTTTCCGTGGACAGGTGTTTGGTGATGATCTCACGGATCTTGGCGGGGACCTTGGTTGGCGGCTCCGCGCCCTCCCCTCTCAGCGGTAACTCCTCTCCGTCCTTCAGCACAGAGTCTTCTACTTTCTGCAAACAAATAGTTCGAGAATGTTGTAATTTACATGGTCTCGGGTTTGAGTATTTTTCCACAACAGATAACTGGTGGTGGTCGGGGTGGGGAAGCATTACAGTGTTCATGGGATTCTATCAACTTGCACTGAATATCCAAGTTCCGTATCTACTTCTGTATGTATCCCTGGGTTTTTAAGAACAAATACAAAGTAGATATACACGAGTTTAAACTTCGAAAATGAAATATTGAATCATTTGCAAAATCTCCAACTCTACTTTATTAAAGTGCGCATAGTCCTTTCTACTTACTTTAAGATTCTCTAATTTTTAAAGTACGATACACTAGCCATTTCGTCCAGTTAATTTATTAACTGATTTAGTGATAAGAAATAAGACGGCGGAATAAAAGAATTTCTTTTGCACGACATATTAAATTAGAAGGAAATGGCTAATAATAACTCTTTACAAAATGGTCACTTCATTATCCGGGCTGTATGGCATGACAAGGTGCACGGACAAATGTGGACCCACTAATCCCATATTAATCTCTCGTCCTCGAAATCACTAATTGCTTTGGTCAATAATTTCAATAAATATCTTGCATTAGAGCTTCGATAATCTGTTGTACGAGTGAGACAAGGTAGTTTTTGAGCATCACTCTTCTGCAGTGACCACTGACCACACTAAATTGACAAATTAATTTCAAACATTTCTACCTCACATTGCAGTTTCTTTCCAACTAGAGTTTGTAAAAAAAAAAAAAAAAAATTTGAAACCAAAAATTGCACACTGTCAATTTATTTAGAGTTCCATTAAATTGGCTGCACTTTTCGCTTTTCCTTTTCAATGTTTGAATTACACAGTCAACATTTATCTGAGTAATTACATAGGTGTCTGAATTTATATCAAACAATTGCTCTCATGCTGGTAATGATTGCCACTGCACTTTTTGTACCAATATGAAACTAATTCATTGTTTTCTCTCGTAAATTGATTCAAATGTTGATGACCACAGTATATTTTAAATGTATTCGAACCAGGCCACACTACTGTACACCTCATTACATTCATTAGACGTATCACAATGGGGAATACGGAAAACCAATTAATATGTACATTTCGCCTACATATTTACACGCGTGTACGTACACAAACATAAGCTGTGCATGCAGCTTCCACATTAATTAAGCGTTATCAAGCTGGTTACACACGTTCTCTGTAGTTTTTGCATTTCAATGATTTTTATGACCATTTGATATAGCCATGATTGAATATGGCTTCCCTATCAACAGGTCGGCCTCCAAGGATCAAACGTTAAGATATCAGAAGATCTGACAGCTTACATGTTAAGGCGAAATACCGACAATATGATACGCGAGAATTTCTAACAAATAACCATAAAAATAAGTGAAAATCGAACAGCAACACAACCTTGATAACTTTCTCGAGACGATAGTTTTCGCTGTCGCTGTCTCTGCCACTCATTCCCTCGGGTTGCGGGCTGAGCCTTCTTGCCGGCGGGATCCCCTGAAACAAGTCCGGGCGATCTCTCCGTAAAAGGCGCTCAAACTGTGTGTTCAGTGAAAGAGCTCTGTGCACGACTGTCAGACAGCTGTTTGCTACAACTTGGGGGAAGCCCAAACAGGTGCCTTGGCGAGATATAAATAACTCTCCGCCTGATTGGCGTGTAGGCCAACTCAAACGAGGCTGAGAGAGAATCCCAGAGATTTATGGCTTCGCAAGATCTTTCAAACTGTCACAACACTGAAGAAAACTGACTAAAAACAATATTACATACTTAAATGGATAGAAAAGATAATTTAGAAGACGACAGAAATGCAGTTCGCATATGATACGACTATTTTTAACTGAACACCTGCAAAACTGAATGTGTGTGCAGTGATTTTCTGAAGGGGGCGTGGCACATGCGACCTCCAAAACCAAAGTTGCCATGCAACCTTACAACCTTATATCTCTTGATCACAGTACTTTGAAACCTAATCCCGTATCTCGGAAGAGGATCCTTTTCAAAGATAAGAAAAGAAAACCATTATATATCGGCTAATGCATGTATTGCTCCATATTTACCAAATGCTTGGTCGCAAATGAACGCATTCAAATACAAATTATCTATTTCTCATACAACTTTTGCTAGTTTCGTTTCAATTATATAATAAAACAGATACTCAACTTGCTGCTAAATTCTATTTGATTGAAATGAAAATTACTTGCTCAGAGCAGTACTGACTTATTGTTTAATAACACCAATCGCTTCTCTCTTCTCTATTTTTAATTAATTAATTTTTTGGAGGAAGGGGGGGGGGCATTGAGGTCCTTGTCCGAAATAAAAAAATACTGGCTAATGGCAAAACGAAACATGCTTTTGACTGCATACTTGCCAAATGGACTAATTCTAACAACACCAACCACAACTCTACTGCCCCGGTATGCAACAACCACTCCATTTTTCGACGGCTAATGAATGCTTGGTACTGGATGGGCTCAGAAAACAAATCTAAATTGTGAATTATTTGATAAAACGCATGCCAAGGTATTGTGGACCTGGGTGGTGGTGGGGCAGCCATGAACAATGCCGTCTTTGGATACTACTATCCACCCTCTTTAGACACCCACAACAAATGTTTGTAAATTGTGTAAAGATGTACACATAAAAATGGATCCTTCGCCAATGTGTGCTAGTTCAGACATTTACGGTATTTAATCGTCTTAACTGAGCCAAGTTTTCGAAACAGTGTCCGTCGGACAATGACTGGCTAAAATTGCTTCGGTCTAACAGATTTTTAAAATCCGTCAGACAATTTATACAATTTGAGCAATAGTACTTTTTATGCATTCAGGATGACCAGCTTGTGTTCGGTCTGACTGGTTTCAAAATTTATTTCGAAAGCTGCTAAATACAAATTTTAATATTATGTTGAGGCAAAATAGATGTACAGTGCCCTGTTATTAGTTGACCAATTGAGCCGTGATGTTAAACGAACTGACGGATTTCTTTGAATGTAACACTAAAGTACTAAGCAGAAACCCGTGAATAGATGTGGCCAAGAACTGGGTTTATAATATTGCTAATTGCCTACACATAGTTTTTTGTAATGATACAAAATTATATCTCTTGAGTTGCTCAAAATAAAGACCACAATGAGTATCTAGTTTATGAACGAACATAATTTCATGTAGGATACCTCTATATGTTTCATCAATAACTAGCGACATGTACTGTGAAAACAACACCACCATAGTGCAACGTACCACCTGGTATTTTCAACGCAATTCTCTACCTTACTTTGCGTTATTCCAACATGGTTTCAAGTTGAGTTTCATTTGAAACCATGTTATCACATTTGTTCGATTTTAGACTTTCCACAATATGACATAGAAATTTGACGTAGAAACAGCACTCTAAACCATACCTGACAAGCCTCTTCAAGTTGATCGTTTATTTCATCACTTTTAACATCCTCACAACTTTCAACCTCTGATTCCATTTCCTCCTTTGATTTGTCAAACTCCATTCTCTTAGTTAACTGTCTTGTCAAGTGTAGTTTATACAGAAAAATTCTTGTTCATTTATGAAAATGCTGACACTTTTAGCAATGCGTGTTTTTGTTCTTTATCTCAAATACCTCGATATTCACACTGCAAGGCAGTATTCTCAAACAAGTCTTGATGCTTCAGTTGAGACTCACTTATCACTGCACATTGCTAAAAGGTGCAAAATCATATCCGAAGCCATCACCTGCACAATATCATAAAGTTACGGATCACAAATTATTTTTCCTTCACATGAAATGCATTTCCTTGCCTGTCATCCATACAGAAAAGTGGGCCAAAAATAGCCTCAGAATGGCATCGCTTCACTGATCAACTGTTTAAGGCTTCAAGCAGTATCCCAGCTTCTTTACAGCTTGGTCCATCGGCATCTGCTTGTGTACTGTTTATGCTCTGAAGTCGTTTTTCCCTATTGTATGCCCAATTTCTACATTGACCTTTGCAACTCGTTTGGAGGGAGGGGGGTTGACGATCACATGTTTAAATATTTCAGCCATTTGCAAACATACACATTAACTGCAACTGTCAACCCCACACCATACTACCGAACTTAAGTTATTATTAATGAAGCAATCATTGAAAGCACGATTGACAATTCTGTACAGCTATTTGAGATGTTTGATCTGTTCATCGGACAGGAAATTGGTTCAATTAGATTTTCATGCAGGACAAAATCCTTGAAATGCTAATCCTCGGCTTAAAGATATTTGTACGAAAATCATTTATTGATGTTTAACGCCACTAATAAGCTAGCTACCTTTCGTACCATGCCAGAGTTGCACGTGTGAAACCATTGAGTTTTACTTGTCGATCGTTCAATAATCTATACACTGTGTTGAAGATTATTAATGATTTTCAATAAAAGGTGGGGCACAGCAAATACAGTAGTGCCAATAAAATGTTGTGAACTGTTGGTTCAAAAAATATTCAACGACAGACTTGGTTAGTTTAACTGAACTCGAGGTGATGCGGACTGTCACTTAGCATGAGCCCACGAGCCTCAGGCTCCTAAAAATCCTTGAGGGCTCCTATTTTTTGAAAGTACGAGACCCCTTGGGCTTGCTATTTTTTCTGGCATCACATAGTAAGAAAAAATATCGTATCTGTGCAATTAAAACCAATATACTCCAAATCACTAAAGTTCAAATTCTAAGATTTTAGGGCACCAAATTAGGCACTTTATACCCCATCATTCATGAATTATTGAGATGAACTTCTCACATCACATAGGCTGAGGGAATGTGGGCTCCTGCAAATTACTGTGGGCTCCTAAATTTTAACGTTACGAGACCTTGCTGGTTCCTTGCACTGGATTCTTAAGTGACAGTCTGTGGTGGCTGGCAACCTACCCGAGACTCGGCTCACCGGGCTGCTGGCCTGATCGGGGGTAAGTTGTCAGCCACCATCGATATTTTAGCTTGGAGTTTGTACATTTTTATTCTACAACATAATTGCAGTTTTCAGAATTAGAATGAATGCAAATTGGGATAGAAACCAAGGTTACCAACATGTGAAAAAGTCAAGTCAACTCACCAAAACCCCAAAACCTACCTCCTACTCTAAATTGATCGTGTGATCACTTTCAGCCAATATATCCATATACCCAATTTATCATAATATATGCAAGTTTGTTATTAAGAGAATTGAAAATGTCTCACTAGAACATGCAAAGGAACTCACAGACGACACAACAATGTACATGTATGTATGTATGAATGATGGCTTTTCAACCCTCAGCTGGTCATAAGGTAGTAAAGGGTACTCACAGACCCTTGAACACATACATGTGTAAAATGCGCCAATTTTAAACAGACAGCAGGTCATGCCAGATACATTTTCAGTCCTGTAGGACAACCTGTGTGGGGGGGGGGGGGGCATAGATTGTTTGGTTGTTTGGTTGTCAGTGCTAGGAAGGGGTTGCCGGTGTCTGTCATCTTAATTTGATATTTTGCAGCCAGAAAGCCGCATGCTTCACTTGTCGATCTGTACTTTGGAACACCCAACGTAAGTAGAGTTGAGTAGGCTTACGGAAGGAATATTAGTGGAATTTTACAATATGTAACTGCGATGCCTCTACTTCACTGTGCCATTACTAGAGCTCGGACGATCCATTGGATATCCGATGAATTGATCATCAATTTTAATTTTGACACGGATCATAGTCCTTATTTGGGTATGAGTTTTTAAAGTTGAATATTCTTCATATTAATGCATATAACGACTTCAAAATTGAACAAATATGCAACTACATTGTAATATTTACCTCCTGTACTCCTTACTTTCATTTCATTAGTTCCACTGTGGAATAACAATGGTAGATAGCTCGACTCTTTAAAACATTGCAAACACATAGCAAACTTCAAGCCCTATTTAAGTAGAATTTATCAAATTAAATATGGTGGTCGATGCATCGATCTTCGATGACAACATTGACCTGATGTCCGAGCCATTAGTCATTAAAGGCTCAGTAAGTAAGGCCAAGGAAATGAAGATTTATGTGTAAAGTTCAATTTGACTGGCATATGTAGATCTGGTCAACATAGTCTACAAAGAACACGAACATGCATCACAACCACAGGTAAATATGTCTTTATAGCGAAGTTCACCAAAACTGCTCGTCCTCATTATCTTATAAAGGTGACACAATTTGGTGAACATGCTGAAATTAAAGTCCTGTTTTTTCATGTAATGGTAAATATTC
>JBCAUI010438062.1:0-14020 GCA_038406195.1 Haplosyllis anthogorgicola
AGGTTTAAAGATGTATGTGGCTGTCATATAGGGAATAAATATTAGAGACTTGGAACTTTTGGGTTTGATTTTAATCTCGACTTGAGTATACCAAACTTGGTCATTACAGTAGTTATTGTGTAAGACTGTTGTACGAGAAAGGTCACATTGGATGGTGTGAGGCAACTACACCCAGCAAAAAAACAATGTTATCTTAAAATCACTTTTATTTACGAAAACTCAACAATTTCTAAATGGGTACAGACAGAAATTTTTGCAAAGAAATACTTGGCAAGATCTTCTTCAAGATTTACCCTTTCATTTGAACCAAAGTACTATGCTAAGCTTTTCAGCGATGATTTGCAAATACTTTTACTGAAAACATACCTGGAAACACATTGTTGCTCCTTTACCTCATAAAGTAGAACATAGTTCATCCTTTACGTAAAAACTACCATAAAAATGCGAAGCCTGTACCACATAAAACTGATATTTACCTCCATTCAAAAATATATCGATACAATACTGGTATGGAAAAGAAAATGACAAACACTACAGAAAGTAGACGAATTGAAACAATTTAATGAGATATTATGGCACGTTAAAAAGCCACAAGCGAAACATTAAAATATTTTTATCAAGCAAATGTGCTTTCATACTCAGAGTATAACAGCAATTGTTTTGGTTTTTTTTTGATTTGGATATAGATCTTGCTGCTAACAAAAGAGTAGCTGATCTTAAGCACAATTTTTTACCTGTTTAAACGGCATACAGCTGTTCGTAGTTTATCTGAATAAGCCTTATGATAAGTCACTTAACGATCATTTCTTACGCGTGACTGATTAGAGGGTCAGTCACACCAGATAACACTTGCCATATTGTGTTCGTTTTTTCTTTAAATTCTTCAATTCAGTAGACTGAAGATTAGATTTGTGATTCAACAACCACCAGACTAGGCAAACACGTATTTGACCTGAAAATATATATAAATTTAAGTGCATTCTATTCAAAGGATTGAAACTTTGCATGAAGAAAATGCATTTTCTGTGCGCATTCTTGGAAATAATTTACTCAATTATGCGAAGTGTGATTGTCACTGAGTCTGGGCGGGACCCTTAGAAGTGACTTTATCGGTCCTAGAAGCAATAAAAATTCATCTAGACGGAGCCCTCATCACATATGCATCGTAGCTTGATGCTGAAATCACCATATGTTACAATTCTAAAAAAAAAGAAGATCAATTCTGTATCCTACTCCATACTGCAGTAAAAATAAGTAATACATGTGATACGTATTCTGTTTCCAGTATGAGAGGACAAAAGATGTTAAGTTCGCCAGCTGTTGTCAAATGACCAAAATAGTCTTAATCTGAGTTACAATAAATCATTTACCATTAGTTCCTAAAAGAATAACATGATACTTTCAGTCTCACGAATTTGTTCAATTATTACGTGGAAAAGTTTTAGCTTACAATTGAGGTTCTGTGCGTGTGTGTTACTGTAGATGTGTGCATCTGTCCGTTGTGGCTATGTATATGGAATTTTGAATGATTTTACCTGAAAAGTACAATTGTGGCATGCAGGTACATTTTGATGATACCTGGGTCACGTTTTTAGTAACTTTTTAGTGCAAATTTATGTTCAGCTTTGTTCAGCTCAAGGCTAACAGACCAATATCGTCAAAGTCAAGATATGTCAAGATCATAAAAACGTCAAGGCCATTCGAATTTATCATAAGCTTAATATAAATGTCACTACACGTATATTGTATTTTTCATTGAATTTAAGACAATTATTGAAATAGAAGAGCAGTGAGTGTATTATACTTCCTTTGGTAACAGATCTTGTTTCATTTAGCAGTTGCACAAATTGAATTGTTAATTAGCTTTTTTGGGTCACGAATGTGATAACGTATAAAATTAATATATTTTACCCCATATCCACGCAGCAAAAATCTTTCTCAGCCATATGCTTTCTGGACCTACATTGTAAACGAGATTACCTTTGTGTGTAATGTAATTTCCCTGTCTAAATGTTCTCTGAACTATTTGGTGATGGTGCCATGATTACACTCCACGACCTTGTTACAAAGATGGTATCAAGTTCACAGCCCCAAAAGTAATGTTTTGTGTGCCAGAAAGGGTGTTAATCCTATTATCTTTAAAATGTCCATAGCACATTAAAACCTACATTTCTGACTTTGTAAAACTTCTAACCAGCCGTACAGCGTGTGACGAGAAATATATTGTTTCAATTAATTTTATTTTCAGATGATTTCGGTGGGAGTTCAATATTCCTTGGTGTTATTGCTACGTAAGTATAACATTTTTTTATCTTAGCATAATCTTATTTGGCAATTATATTCAGGTGAGTTCAAGAAAAAAACATGTTTCACTCACTTATTTTACGAAGATATCGTACTTGTTTATTTTCATGAATATGACATATTCATTATCGGTAACCTATCATTTTTATTCGGAAATGAATTTACCAAATTCATTTCCGGGTCCAGGATTTCCAATCCCGTTAAAATTGTAACATGCTTGGGCCCTGAGCCGCCTGGATCCGCCGATACAATTGTGATCATTTATTTTGCTTTAATATAACGTCTTGATACATTTCAGTTACATGTGGATTATGGGGTTCTGTGTCAGCCCAGCCACAACAACCAACAGGTAAACATGAAATATAAAACACCTCCTGCATTTTCATTTGTTTTAAGATTGTTTTACTTTCTCTTCAAACAAACGCATCTTTTTATGCATCGGTAACATAAAGAGTCCTTTTATGTTTGACAAAAGAGAGGATGCATTTTAACTTGTTGCCACATTAAGGAAAATACAACCATGTTGCCCGATATTTACCGTTCTTGATTTTTATTATTATGGTCCGTCCTAGAAGTAAGTGTTTAGATCAAATTTGATTTGAGGTGAAATCTTTTACGTTTTCAGTTTTAGTTACCGCCTTTTTTATCCTCGTTTTTATTCATAAATGAATACAATGTAAGTGTTAAGGTTCAATACAGGCAAAGTAAGTGTTTCGATTAAACTTGATTTGTGGTGAAACCTTTGCATTTTTAGTTTTAGTTACCGCCTTTTTTATCCTCGTTTTTTCTCATAAAATTATACAATGTAAGGTCATAGGCTCATAAGTTACTTTATGGGCCTATGGTAAGGTCCAGTGCAGGTAAAGTAACGCCTAGCCGTGGTCGGTATTCCAGCGCTACTACCGGTTTATTAGCATTATCTTATTCTGCGTTGTCCAGCGGAGCAATAAAGATTTTTCGAAATTCATTCATTTATTTTTGCCTAAATATTTTCACAAATTAGCCTAAATTTTAAAAATATATATTAGTAAAATAACTAACATGAATGACTTAAAGGACCATTTTAGGTGAATTACTAAAATAAGCGGTTTTTAAGTAACCAATTTAATTTTCTAACCATCTATGGAAGAATTGTTTACCAAAAAGGTAAATTTACATAATATTTTAGCACACATGAATTTCGAAAAATCTTTAATGCCCCTTCCCTTTTTGTGGTCCCTTTTAGTAGTGAAGCTGTGAACAACAGCTTCCTACTTAAGGTTGGTAAGTTAATAAATATTATTGGTTAAACTAAGGGTTGTGTATGCCCCCGCCTTCCCACGAGTGTTTCGTGAGGACCTAACTCATGTACATTTAAACCTTTGGTACTACATGTATAAACGCGCAGTTGTTTTCTACTATTGCAAGTTTATAGGTGTTTCATTGTGGTATTCCCCTGCTTTCAAAAATTATGAGTGCTATAAATGCAATTGCACTTTTGGAGATACCAACAAGTTCAGTTTTTCCTATATTGTATATTCTTCCTGGTTCCAAAACAGTCTTTTTAAATACAGTAACGTTGATTACATCAGATTTAAATTGTTCCACATTTCACTATTCTCATGCCTGGATTTCATTTTTAACATTTTCATCATGAAATCTTGGACATATCATAAGAACTTTCCATTATGAATATCGATGAAACAGCTGTGTTTGGATACTATAGAAAGGGTAATTTACCCTACAGGTTTTTCTGGTATTATGTTTCAAGAACTTGCGTCTGTTTCATCAGTCTAATTTAAACACCATTGTTAATTGTTACTGTTTCTATTCCTTGCCTTTCAGACTGTCCGTCAGAGCCTGTACAATACGCAGATTTGATTTTCATCATGGACAGTTCTGACAGTATTACACAACTGTGGGAGACAATGAAAGACTTCATCATCAATATTGTTAATCGTATTGACGTTGGTCCACGAAACGTTCGCGTTGGACTGGTGCTCTTTGCTGATGACGCTCAAGTGGAAATAAGCTTGGATGAAATTGACGACAAGAATAGACTGATCAATGAAATCAGACGGGTGAACCCCATAAGCGGCGCTACGAACCTAAGGGCAGCTATGGAGGTCACTTCAGAGCAGTTTGAAAAGATTGGTGCCGACAGATCCGGGGCGAATGATATTGTGATTATTCTGACTGATGCCAGTGCGACAACAGAGAATCAAGTCACACGAGACGCAATCGACAAGCTTAAAAGAACTGGCGAGGGCGTGTATATCATTCCCGTTGCTGTTTCCGACGACGTTAAGGTGGACTGGCTGGAGCTACTGGTAAATAATCCGGGAGTTCCAGCAAGTACACCCATCAGAGCCGGTGTTGATTACTTTTTAGACGACCAATTGCTTCAAGCGCAGTTTACCATTCAACAGTTGTTTGATCAAAAGTTGACGAGTTTGTTAGATCCGATATGCGACATTTTGCAGTCTTCAAGTGAGTATGAAAACATTATAGTCCCTACATGCCCGTGTTTTAAACCACTCAGACAAAACAACCTAATCAGACTAAATTACCCAATGATACTAGTAGTGAAAGAAAATGACACTATTTGTCTTTCAGCGTTACTATTCATGTGTCAGCTTTATTAATTACGAAGAAATGGTACAGTTTGTAAAGTATATTATTTATTCCAGTTGGCTTAATTTTCGTTAAACTCTGGTGATTGAATTTACTTTGAGTTTAGTCTAAAACAATGACTAAAATGTGTTGTTTTGATAAGGATATGTTAAATACGAAATATAATAAATGTAATGATTTCATTCAATGTTTACTTGTGTTTCAGCTTGCCCGACTATGGATCTTTTGTTTTTGCTTGACATATCACAGTCTCTTCAAAACAACGTCGTTGGCGGCAATTGGGATCGTTTGAAGGGTGTCTTCGGCTTGGTGTTAGAGAGGCTCAACATGGATACTAATGATCAAGTGAGTTTTCCGTTCTGTGAATTAATTCAATATTGCATTGTGAAACGGTAGTGGCAACATTACAGACGGAGAAGAACTTTTATTCTTAAACTCTCATTGATGGGTCAGGTGACGTCATATTGGTAATGTTTCAAAAGAGCAGCTTGCGTCTTAGGCAAGCTGTCCTTTCCTAAATGAAAAATAGTTAAGAAATTGGAAGAAACAATTCTTCATGCGTTCCTATTTATTTAAAGTCTGCAACGTCAAAACTCATCTCATTTGAATTTAGATTCGAGTTGGTCTGGTCATTTTCAATGACACGTCAAGAGAAATGTTCAAGTTGGGAGCTTTCGGCAAGCAAGAGACGATACGAAACATAAGTAACACACCACCCTGGGGAGGCAAAACGGATTTAACCCAAGCGTTTTATTTTGTTAATGAAAGTAAGTAAATTAACGGCACATCTATCCTGAGTGAGACTCGAATTAGCTTCGATTATGCACAATTATGGTATGTCTATTTCTGAGTCTAATGCTTTCATGTTTTACGAAAACAACCAAAAGGCTGAAATAAGCGGAAAACGTCAAAATGATTTCAGTTAATGTGTTATAAATCTACTCTTTGTTCACTTGAAATTATTACTGCAACAAAGTTGTAGCTGTGTAGTTCACCGAAAAATCACTGCTAAATTATGGGATAGGGTTTGCTAAGTTTAAGGTGCATCAAAGAACAATTAAACAATAAATTAATTATCCAGGCATGGCAATAGGACACCACGAGGTGCACTCATGCAAGACGATGTGGTAGCATTGTGTACTTTACACTTTCTTGTCTTCACTTGTAAACACTCAGAAAAAATGAGAATGTTTTGAAGTTACCAGACTAATATTTTATCATCTGAAATTTGCTTGCAGATGTATTTGATGGCAACATTAATGACCCTAACCCGCCTGTCGGAGATAGGTATTACATCAAGAATGTCATCATTTTGTCGACTGACGCACAGGACGTCGGAGGGGGAACGACCACCGCTTTAGCCGAGGACATCCTCCAGGCGAAGGACACGCTCACCAGGCAGCCGAACAACGCTGCCGGAGAAACCGAGATCATACCCGTCACACCTACTGCTGACTTCAGACCGTTAGTTCGCAATTTGCGTTGTACTGAAGGCTGATTTTCTTTAAATTTATAGTGTATAAAAACACGTTCAATTAAATCTAGTATATATTACTGTTTAAAGTTTATTCTTGAATATTTACTAAAGAACAGTAAGTTTTAATCTGTTGTAATAAAAAGATTTTAGGCCGAATCAACTTCACCTTTCTTTGTTTGGCTCTTTTGGTGTGTTTTCTATTTTGTTTGGTTTGGTATTAGATTAATGTTTTATGCTGATACTTGTTTGGATTACATTTCCACCACTGGTTGGCATCGTCACAAAAAAGGAACTTCACTTTGTTCCGATCGATGATTTCTGACAACCTGGCTGTGAGATGTAATCGAGACAAGAGCGCCCCCAGGTTGGGGGTACGTGGGATGTAGCAGTAGAAAAGAAATCTAAATATGCATTACAGAACAGTTTTCCAATTGCTGAGTGCTTTCTTTAAACTTCGGTTTTTGCAAATATTTTGAAATAATAACGAAAATAATACAAACTAAAATAATTGAATTTCACATTTCTATATTATTGTAATGGTAATTATCTTAAAAGATCAGCATTGAATTTCTACCCAGAAATCTATTTTGGTTCACACCCAGAGTCAATTATGATTTAGTTTTTAATCATATAAATTCAACACTATCCTGTTAAACTACTTTGACATCAATAGAGCATCCCAGCACTTCAGATGTTTTTGTTTGCATTGTTTGTGTTATTAATTTAAAGTGTTACAGAACACGGAGTTCAAAGAAAGCGCATGTACGTAGTATTGTGCACTGGAATAGTTGAAGCTGCATGAACGAAATTCATTGCTGTGCTTCTGCACGAACTTTGTTCCGAAGGGGCTTATTGTATAATTTCTTTCTTCACGTTTTGTCTTATTTTGCACTTCTTCTATTTCTTCTACAGAGCTGATCTTTCGGCCTTGTCTACTTTCACTGTGACTGAAATGAGTAGAATTATCAGAGGGTCTTCATCTAGATCACCATGGCCTGGTGGACAAAATTACTTGGACTTCAAGTCCGCAGTCAACAATAACAATACACTAGCCAATTACTTAATAGCCATCATAGACTCAGTTTGCTTTCTCTCTCCTCCAACACAAACACCTGAACCAGGTAGCTTAACACAATTAATTTTTTTTTAATTCCCATGTTGTTTCTCCCACAGAGCGGACCTTTCGGCCCTATCCACATTTTCAGCGACAGAACTCAACAGAATAATTCGAGGTTCCTCATCCAGATCGCCCTGGCCTGGCGGACAAAATTACCTGGACTTCAAATCCGCCCTAAACAATGATATTACTCTTGCCAATTATTTACTGAGCATCATAGACTCAGTCTGTCTTGCTCAAGAACCAACACCCGAACCTCGACCAGGTAGACAAAAAAGACGTTCAACCGTGATAGTTTTGTTATGGATTACTTTGTAAACAGGTCATTTTACGGTGACCTACTTTGCACTTAAAATTTTACACGGGATAAACATTTGTAAAGGCTACAGAGATTATCTCCGCTAGTCATAAAATTAGTTTTATTACGAACAAATCATTCTTTTTGCATTTGGAATACAGTTAAAACATGACCACTGATCCCTCAGCGCGGGTAAGGTACCCCTTCTCGTTATGTATATCTTAACAAATACAAATACGGCACTGGAGTCGATGTGAAGAAACCTGTTTCGTTGTTTTTCGGAATTTGACGTCATGATACCGTATAAATTTATTTGTTAAAATTTTGTCCATTACGTAATTTATTCACTGTACGTCTATTAAATCTACAGGTCCACCGGGTCCAGAAGGTCCTCCCGGTCCTACTGGTAGTTCTGGTCCACCAGGTTTGTGACACATTTCTTCTTTTGCAATTGCAATGAGGTCAGTATTTGCTACCTTCTGCATGGTTATGAATTCAAAAGAATTTATGCCTTAACTGATCTCCACTGGTCATGAGTATTAATGGGTTTTTTTCAGGTCGACTAGGACCACCTGGAGCTCAAGGTTTGACTGGACCACCGGGACAGGCAGGACCGCCAGGAAACGCTGGACCACGTGGGTTTCCAGGGCAACCAGGAAGTTCTGGTGAGCATCTAGGCCTTTGTTTCTGCATGTAAAAACACCCTTAAACCAATTCAACCAATTTCATAGTTCAAACTTTCATAAAATTTTACGAATATAAAAATTCACCCAAAAGAAGTGGAGACCCTGTGTCGTGAAATTCTTCGCCAGAAAACAGTTAACATGATGGATATGATGATACGCCAAACTGATTAATCTTAAAAAAAAAATGGCAATCGAAGCTGGCAAATCAAGGGTTTCATGAAACCCGATTAAAACGTTTACCTTTGTTTTTTATCGCTTTTTAATCTTATCTAATAAGTTTTATGTTATATCAAGTCTCTGATAAAGACTTTAGAGGGGTTTGTTCCAAGCATCATCGTCAATTGTTTGAAAGTTTAAATAATGGTTTTGAACCAGTTATATTTTACATGCGGAGATATTATAACATGTAATTTATGATAGCAGCAGAGTCCAACTTTCCTCTTTTCTTTTGAATGATTATGACCGAAACTTATTTTTTACAGGTCCGCCTGGTCTAATTGGTCCCAGCGGACCCTCCGGTGTACCAGGCAGATCGGGTCCACCCGGTCAACAAGGAGGACCAGGCCCGCAAGGATTCCCCGGTCCACCAGGAAATTCAGGAACTCCAGGACAGCAAGGAACTCCAGGATCGCTTGGTCCACCTGGTCCAATGGGACCAAGTGGTATGAAAGTTTCACTTGATTCGCTTTGCATTCAGCATTTTAACGTAGATGAAATGTAGGACAAGTTACCAATGTGAAGCTTAATCATCAGACATCGTGACAATTATTGTTGTGTTCATATCAAGGAACGTAGGTGCATTGTTAGTATTTTGGTCTGTAAAAACTTATTCAAGTTTTCCAGATTCAACAAAAATCAAATATAATTATAACACGTTACAAGGAATAAAATTTTGATCGTTATGAAACAAAACTTAAGAATTGAACAATTGTACGCAGGAACACCAGGATTCCAGGGTCCGCCAGGACCACCTGGATCATTGGGTCCACCTGGTCCACAAGGTAACTCAGGAACACCAGGAACACCTGGACAACCAGGCCAGAATGGTAACCCAGGTCCAAGAGGATTCCCAGGACCACCCGGACTTCAAGGAGCTACAGGAAATCTTGGTCCACCAGGACCTCCAGGAGCAAACGGTCAACCTGGACAAGCAGGAACACCAGGAAACTCAGGTGTTCCAGGTAAGATACAATGTTTCTTGTTTCGTGTGTTTTAAACAATTCTCTGAAATTGCGCTTAAAGTTGCCAAATGTAATGAATCTACGCTTCTTTCAGGCACACCTGGTCTTATGGGACCAAGTGGTCCGCCAGGCCAAGCAGGTCCTCCAGGAGGGACTGGCCAACCGGGTCAAAATGGAAACCCAGGCCCAAGAGGATTTCCTGGACCATCAGGACAATTTGGAACTCCAGGTTCACAAGGTATAGAATATCTACAGTATAAACACACAGATTAACCGAAAACTGTCAAGTCACTCCAAATAAAAATTGTTCTCACAAGAGTAAGATAGATGGTTATTTTAACCTATAATTTCGTAATGAAACAGGCCCTCCCGGTGCAACTGGTCAGCCAGGTTTTCAGGGACCACCAGGTCCTCCTGGTGCGAATGGACAGCCAGGAAGACAAGGAAATAGTGGAACTCCAGGAAATCCAGGTAAATATCTTGGATTTTGCCTAAGTTTAATAAATCCCACAAGCATAATGATTACTGTGTTCTAATATGCTAAGTTGTCACTCAAACTAAAATTTATTTCTTTACCAGGAAGGGATGGTCAGCCCGGTGGACCAGGACCGCAAGGTCCTCCAGGGTCCGTTGGACCTCCAGGAGCAACAGGATTTTCAGGAGCACCTGGTCAACCAGGAATTGGTCTACCAGGTAAGAATTTGTAGAAAAAATACCTTCAGGTAATCAATAACAAATGTAAAAGAGTATAATTATTTCACATATTCCATTCTATTCCATTTGCAAAACTAAAACTACATTTCTTTCGTTAGGTGCGACTGGCCAACCTGGAACACAAGGTCAAAGAGGTTTCCCAGGACAACCTGGACAGCCAGGATCACAAGGTCCACCTGGACCAAGAGGCAACAGTGGAACACCTGGTATTTGAGGTTTTCTCCATGAAACAATTTAAACAGTGACTTTTATTACCGTTTGGTACTTGCAATACACATAACACAGGAGTTTCTATAAAGCCAAAATATGGAACCTTTACTTCTAATAATGTTCATGTCGGATTACAGACGTTTGTTAATGATTAAACTTACTTGTTTACAGGTAGCCAAGGACAACCAGGACAGCCTGGACCACCTGGAGCCAATGGACAACAAGGCCAACGTGGGTTCCCAGGACCATCTGGTGTACCAGGTGGACCTGGTTTGAAAGGAGACCGAGGTATGACGGATAATTATATCATTTTTTATTCACAAAATTACAAAATGGCTAATATTCCATCAATTTGTTCACTCACCTGATTGAAATGTACTGTTGTACTGTTTATTTATTGATAAATTGTGTGTCATTTTGTATTCAGGTGATCCCGGTGCAGCAGGTAGACCTGGTAATCCAGGACCACAAGGAGGTACCGGTGGTCCTGGTCAAAGAGGATTCCCAGGACAAAATGGACAGCCAGGCCCACAAGGTAATTATGCAAAAATATTTGGACCTTTGTCAGTTACGAAATGTGAACGCCTAAAGTAGTGTTATGCAAATATTCAAGTTAAGTTTTTTAATCGTACATATTATTTCTTTCTCAGGATCAAGTGGTGCACCGGGTAATCCTGGTCCAGCAGGTCAACCGGGTCAACCTGGCCGAACTGGTCCTCCAGGACAACCTGGTCCAGCGGGAGGCACCGGAGGTCCTGGACAAAGAGGTAAGAAATAGAAAATATTTCTTCTGGTGTTTTAACTTTCAAGTCAATTTGTACCACATTAGTTACATACAATATACATTATGTAAGTTCCACAATAAAGATAAAACACATTTTGTGCATTTTCCTGCTTTTTTATTACAGTAAAATTGGGCTATTCAGCCTATTTTGATAGATGCAACTGTGTACGCATTCGTTCTTTTCGTCATCTTAACTTATTAATGTGTCCTACTGTTCATGTCGAAGATTCTTGAATTTTCTTCCAAACTTGTTGAAATCCGAGTACTAACCTAGTAAAACAAATAAATACTTTTTTAGGTTTCCCTGGACCACCCGGTTCATCTGGTACACCCGGTCAACCAGGACGAGATGGACAACCCGGACCACAGGGACGAGTTGGACCTCCCGGAGCAACGGGATTTCCAGGTAATTGTCTCAGGGCCAATGTACACAATAATTCTAAATAATTGGTGTGCTAAAATTTTCAGATGACTATGCAATAGATATCTGCTGTTGCTTTAGGTCAGTATGGCTCTCAATTACAGGCTCACAAGGATTTCCCGGTCCAACGGGTAACTCTGGAACACCGGGTCAACAAGGACCTCGAGGTTTCCCCGGACCGCCTGGTCAGAATGGAGGAACTGGCGGACCAGGACCTTCCGGACAACCCGGGCGCGTCGGACCACCAGGTATTTACGGTTTTAAGTGTCAGGTATAGACAGATACAGAGAGGGAACAGTCAAAAATGGTGATAATTAGCTAAGAGGGACCTCGTTTCATGAATCTAATTCTCTGGACTGATGCCGCTCTAAAGCAATATCAAACACATTGAATTGTCGTTTCTAATGCTGAATGATGGTTTCATTTGATTTTAAAGGCTGCATATGTGCTATACATTACACCATCTTTCATGTCGAAAATTATTAAACATGTTATTGAAACTATATATCCATTGACACTCTTCTTCCTTTTATTTCTTTAGGTCAAAATGGACAACCTGGTCCACCTGGTCCTCGTGGAAATGATGGCATACCCGGAAACAGTGGAACACCAGGTGCTAATTCCACTATTTTTTTCATATTATTGGGAAGTCATAACTTACACTGAAATTCTTTTTCTGTTATGAATTGGTTTACATGAATGGTCATCACAGAACATGTTTTTGGTTTGCAGGTAGGAATGGACTGCCTGGAGGAACTGGGCCGCCAGGGGCGCAAGGACCACCTGGAAACAACGGACAACCGGGTCCACCTGGTCAAAACGGTCAACCTGGAACACCCGGACAACAAGGTGGAACTGGCCCTACTGGACCTCGAGGTACGTTTATTCATACATCTCGAACTAAGTCAACTAAGATTCTCCGGGCTTTTCGACCGACCTGGAAATCAGTCAAGCATTCTGATCTATTTTAATTGCATGGCAGCCATCATTTCAAAAGTATAAAATCACTGTAACACATTAAAATAAAAAAACAAGATTCAAGACTGAGAGAGATGCACATGTATCGAGATCTACTCTGTGAAGAATTATTATACTGCCCAGTTATTGGCATTACTAATGTCGTCCTGACTACATCTTTAACTGACCGTTTCCTAACGTTTTGTTGATTACTTTATGTCATCAGGTTTCCCGGGTCCTAGTGGTACACCAGGTCGAATCGGCCCACCTGGGGCCACAGGTTCACCAGGAGCACAAGGCTTTCCAGGACCATCAGGTCAGCCAGGAAACTCAGGTATGTAGACTAAATAATTTCATATAATTCTCCAGATGTAACAAAATGTTCACATTGAAATATATGTTATTGTTTGCTATAATTTCAAGTTTGGTTTTCAATTCTCAGGTACCCCGGGGACCCCTGGACAACAAGGACAGCCAGGACCACTCGGACAACCTGGTCCTATGGGTGCGACTGGTGTAGCTGGTCAGCGAGGTTTCCCAGGTCCAGCTGGCACTCCAGGTTTACAAGGTCCCCCAGGACCTGTAGGTGAAAGAGGCTTTCCCGGTCCTGGTGGACTTCCAGGAAGCTCTGGCACCCCAGGAAGAAATGGTTTCCCAGGACCTCCTGGTATGCGATTTTAAACCACATTTTAGAAATCTGGCCATGAAAAGAGTAATCAAATTTCAATAATCAACTTACACATAACTAACAGACACTCGTTTTAAAGTAAGATTTAAAATTCAAACTCCCTGCATATGTTTAATATTACAGGACCGTCTGGTGGAACTGGTCAACCAGGACCTCCAGGTCAAACTGGACAGCCAGGACAACGAGGATTCCCTGGCCCATCCGGAACTCCTGGTAACCCAGGCTCACTCGGACCACCAGGTATTCACTTTGAAATGTTATATCTAATAATATGCGCGTTTGTGACGAAAGTTTAAATTACCAATATTCCTTGTTCAAGTTGTTGTCATATCATGAAATCACTTGCACAACATTATCAAAAGAGTAACCGTTTCTGAGAAGGATAGTGCGGAACATCTGTTTCAGAAATTAACTCTCTTTTCTGTCCGTGTGTTATCCGTGGTAAGTTACTCGGTAAGTTGCTACGTAAGTTGCCCCGAACTTACCACGGGTCACATGAAAGATATACCGGAATTGTCCTTTATAAATATTTATCAGTTAAGCTCGGACATTAAGCTGTTCATAGCAACA